>OVAN01001766.1:0-30206 GCA_900406275.1 Anastatica hierochuntica
ACCATAACACAATTAAATCAAATAAAATAGCTCTTAATCGCAAATAAAACAAACTCAAATTCCAGCCACAAACTTAAACGAGAAGATACAAAAAAATTGCACAATATTACAGAAAAACCAAATATTGCAAACACAAACCCGCGCGTAGCGCGGGTATAGTCCTAGTTTTTATTGAAAATGGTCTAAATTTGTTTGAGATGGCCATGTAGATGAACCCAATAATCCAATAGAGAATAAGTTGTAGCAATAATTTTCCAGATAAAACCAAAGGCATAAAGTCCAAAAGTGTCCACCTTCAATTTTGGGTAAAAATCTAATATGCTCCTAAATGAAAAAAGTTGTCTCAACAGTCTCCTTTAATCTCTCATATTCCACTTGGTTTGCAAAATCCATTTTGCCCTCTACTCAAAATAAATAGATAAATAAAATAGATTAATTGTTAAAATAACAACCAATCAAAAAAGAGTTTATATCAACCAATAAAAAAAGTACAATATTTTCTCTCTCCTCCCCTCTTCTTCTTCACGTCGCGACCACCACTGAAGCTTGCTTCAATCTCGAAATCAAATCTTCCACCATTGATGCTGGAGCGCTCAAAACCTAGGTAATTTCGCAGTATGTTTCATATATTTTCATTTTGTTTCAGTTTTTCCTGATAGACTATAGAGAATCTAAGAACTCGACAAGGCAGAAACAGAGCAAGCCGATGAAGCAGATGAGGGAATTTGGTTCTTGGATAATGGCGCAAGTAACCATATGACCGGTTCAAGATCGTTCTTCTCAGAACTAAATGAAAACATAAAAGGCAGAGTTAAGTTTGGCGATGGATCTTATGTAAATGTTGATGGGAAAGGATCGATACTCTTCGAAGCAAAAACGGAGAGCAAAAACTCTTAACCGACATATACTATATCCCTGGTTTAAAGAGAAATATTTTGAGTTTGGGACAAGCAACTGAGTATGGTTGCGACGTTAGAATGAAACATGAGTATCTAACGCTACGAGACCCTAACATAAGGCTCCTCGTCAAAGTACTGAGATCACCTAACAGACTATACAAGATCAAGCTTAAGATTGGAAAACCAATATGTTTGCACACAAGAATTGAAGAAGAGACTTGGCATTGGCACGCTAGGGTTGGTCATATAAGCTTTAAAACTATAAAGATGATGTCAAGACACGAGATGGTATGTCGGTTACCTAAGATAGAATGTGAAAATAAACTTTGGGAATCTTGCTTATTTGGGAAGCAAACTCGCAAAGTCTTTCTGATGGCATCAAAGTTCAGAGCATCGCAACCCTTGGAGCTCACACACGTCGATTTTTCTGCTCCTATCTCACCTCTGAAATTGGCTCAAAACAGGTACACTTTCATGATAGTAGATGACTATACGAGATACATGTGGACTATACTTCAAAAGGAGAAGAGTGAGTCAGTCGATAGGTTTATAACATTCAAGTCACTCGTTGAAAAAGAGCTTGGTTCAACGATCTTGAAATTATGAACAGACAAAGGCAAAGAGTTTATGTCAAAAGACTTCCAAGAGACTTCCAAGACTTCTGTGACCAAAGTGGGATTAAACGTCATCTAAGGACTCTTTACACACTATAAAAAAAACATTGTAGTAGAAAGGCGAAATAAGACTTTAATGGAGTTGACAAGAAGAATTATTAAAGCAATGAGAGTACTAAATTATTTGTGGGAGAATCAGTTCGCCATGCGACATACATAATCAATCGAGTTCCTACAAGATCTCTAAAGAATCAAACACCCTACGAGTGCTTAAGAAGTAAGAAACCGAATATTGATCATCTCAAGGTATTTGGTTGTGTCGCACACGAAAAAGTTGAGTCTGAACATCTAAAGAAACTAGATGATCGTTCCCAAGCACTTGTTCACTTGGGAATAGAGCCACGAACCAAAGACTATAGACTGTACAATTCGAGCACTAGAAGAATTATGGTAAGTTGTGATGTGATTTTTAACGAAAAAACAAGTTAGATTTGGAAGGGAGTTAATGAGAGTACTAAAGATGACCCTGACATGTTTAGAATGACTTGGGCAGAAGTCATAGATGATGGTCATGGACCATTCACAGTCGGAACCCGTTAGTTGGTACGAGAGATGAGCCTGAAACTCTCGATTTCCAACGATAAATTGTACACGACCAAGAAGATGAGGAGGTTGATGATACACTTGCCGAACCTGTCGAGGAATTTCAACAACCACAGCTGAGACGTTCTAGTAGATAGGTAAACCCACCAAACTATCTTAAAGACTACGTACTCTTGGAAGATTTAGAATTTGAAAGACTCTTGTTAGCCATCAATGATGAGTTGATGAATTATGAAGAAGCAAGAGTATCTATAGAATGGACAAAGGCGTGTCTTGAAGAAATTGATTCTATTAACAAAACCAAGACATGGTCGCTTGTTGATAAGCCATCTGGAGCTAAAGTTATTGGTCTTAAGTGGGTGTTTAAGATCAAAAGAAATGCGGATGGGTCAATAAACAAATTTAAGGCGAGATTAGTTGCAAAAGGATACATAGAAAAGTTTGGTGTTGACTTCGATGATGCCTTTGCACCAATGTCAAGAATCAAAACTATAAGGTTATTAGTTGGTCTCGCCGTATCTCATGGATGGGAGATCCATCATCTAGATGTGAAAACAGCATTCCTGCACGGAGAGCTGAACGAGAAAGTTTATGTCTCACAACCTGAAGGCTTTGAAAAGAAGGGATAAGAGAGAAAGGTATTCAAACTTTATAGAGCTCTTTATGGTTTTCGAAAAGCTCCATGCGTATGGAACACTAAACTTGACTAGATCTTACGAGGTACAAAGTTTACTAAATGCTCAAAGGAGAGCTCCATGTACCGCAAGCAAGAAGGAGACGATCTTCTTGTGATTGCGGTTTACGTGGATGATCTTTTGTGACGGAAAACACATTAAAAATCATTGAAGAGTTTAAGAAAGGCATGTCTTAGAACTTTGAAATGTGTGATTTGGGTAAGCTTACATGCTACCTTGGCATAGAGGTTAAACAAAGTGCCAATGGGATCACAATGAGACAAGAAGCATATGCCCATCGGATTCTAGAAGAAGCTAGAATGGACACGAGTAACCCCACGGTCCTGCCTATGGACTTCGGTTTGAAGTTGTCCAAAGAACAAAAGGATGATCCTGAAGTTGATGCTACTACTTACAGAAGGAGAATTGGGTGCTTAAGGTACCTTTTACACACAAGACATGATCTTGATTTCTCAGTAGGAGTTGCAAGTAGATATATGCAGAATCCAAGAGAGTCACACGATATTGTGGTGAAGAAAATCTTGAGATACTTGCGAGGAACACAAACTTAGGGTCTTAAGTATAATCTAGTGGTACAAGGAAAATAATTGGCTATAGTGATAGTAGCCACAATGTTGATCCCGATGACGGAAGAAGTACAACATGACATGTTTTCTATTTTGGCGATACACCTATCACATGGTGTTCACAAAAACAAAATATAGTGGCTCTATCCTCATGCGAAGCCGAGTTTATGGCTGAAACTGAAGCTGCAAAACAAGCTTTGTGGCTTCGAGATTTGTTGAGTGAAGTCACGGGTTGGAATGATGAAAAAGTGCTCATACGGATCGACAACAAGCCAGCTATATCACTCACTAAAAATCTTGTGTTTCACGGTAGAAGCAAACACATACATAAGCGATATCATTTCATTCGTGTGTGCGTTGAATGTAAGCAGATCGAAGTTAAGTACATATCTGGAGAAGAGCAGTGTGCAGATATATTGACTAAGGCTCTCGCAAGGATCATGTTTACAAGGATGAGGGACATGATCAAAGTCCAGTATCAGACCAAAGGAAAGAAAGATAGGTGTATAACAACTCTCTCGTATAAGAAGAAATCGAAAACAAGTGTATAAGAATCTCTCTCTTATTAGCTTTAGAAAAATCACTCAAAAACTAAAACCCTTGTTCTCTACCCCTTGTCACAACTCGATCAAGGATGTATTTATAACCTTAGATATTTCCTAATTCTACTAGGATTTAGATAACTTCTAAATCCTCTAGGAATATAACTTGCCTATCTTTATCCTAATCATTAGATATAACTTAGGCTAAAAGCTAACTTTAAAACTTATCCAACACCCACAATTTACTTTCTTCAAGGTTGAGGACAAACTTGTTTAAATGGACGGGTATTGATACGATGCCGACTCGATTATAGAGGGTTTATCGTTTACTTTTTTGTTTTAGTATAAATAAGTCATTTGTGGTATGAATGAGATTATGCTTGATGAAAGCAGCTCCAACGGGAGCATTATATGAATCGTTAGCTCTTAAACCTATGTTAAAATGAATATGATAACATTATAAGTATGGCTTTAGCGAAGGATCAATCCTTAAATAAGCATTTTAAGGATCAAATCTTTAGACACGTGGCAAAATCTGATTGGCCATTTTTTTTTTTTCTTTTTCGTTTGGAAAATCAGTTTCTCATTTTCGCGATATCATCGAGAATTGCTCTGGAGAGGCGATATCAGAGGCGATTTTGTTCTTTGTCGTTTCAGGTAAATGGAATCCTTATTCTTGTTGATTTATGGGTTTTGATTAGCTTCTAGGTTGTTTTCATCGCTAATTAGGGATCCTGTTTGCCTTTTCGAATCGATTTGGAGATTTGGAGATTTGGGGATTTGGGAATTAGGGTTTTCGTTTGGTATTCGAATCGATTTGGGTTTTTTCCTAAAGACTCCAAATGGAATACACCATTGGACATGTATTTTTCAATGAGCTCCTTCACTATTCAAATAAAAACAAAACAAAAAAAATTAAAATTTTTTTAAAGACTCCAATGGTGGTAACACCACCACCATTGGAGATGCTCTGATATTTGTGGGAATGTTGATCTGCAATTTGGGCTGATCAATGTTGATCACATTGGAAGAATTTTGGTGAATTGAGTGATCTTCTTGTAATTTTCTATTTTATCTTTGTCTTGCCTCTTTGTTATGAGATTTTTGTTTCAATAAGTAAGTGTTTGAGAGATTTGGGGTTTGTTTACAAGAGATCGTGAGAGTTTCAGAGAGTTTGGGAGTTTAACAATTTTGGACTTTGAAATTTTTTGAAGCAAGGCAAATCCTTATTTAATTTTTGTTATTGTGCAAATTAAAATGTAGATGTTAACTGCAACGGCCCCGACCCGGAATTGGGAGTAAACCGCGTCGATCAACCCGATTCGGTTCAAACCGAAGGGATCAGTTTAGGAGGACCGAAAACTCTAGGGCAAACTGCGTCTCCTACCTATTTAAACGCGTCTTCGCCTCGAGAAACGCCCCACACAATTCCCCGTAGCGAAGCTCTTTCGAAATCCTTCTCCGAAACCGCAAACCCTAGCCGTCAAGCCGCAACCGCGCCAACCGAGCCTTCCAGCGAGCCACCGCCGTCGTCTTCTCCTCTCGAGCCGTCGATCGAGCCAACCCGAGAGCCTGAGCCCTCGTCTCCGTTGAACCGAGCGCCGCAACCCCTCCCAGCCGCCGATCGTGACCCCCAGCTACCGCCTTTGCCTTTTCGAGCTTCACTGACGCCACAACAGTTGATCCGCGCGCCGATCCGAGCCTCCGAGCTTCTCCCGTGCCTCGATCATGCTCCGTCGACGATCTCCAAGCCCGATCGCGCTCTCCAGCCGCCGTCCGAGCCTTCTCGTGCGCCGCAAGCCTCGACCGAGCCCTCTCCGTCGTCGATCGAGCCGCCGTTGCGCCGTTTCTCCTGAGCCGTGAACCCGAGCCGCCGGTTACGAGAATCTGCGACTCTACTGCGGCGTTTCCGGCGTTTGTGAGGTAGTTTCGCGTTTCGCGTTTCCGTTTTCCGTTATTTTTTTCCTTTCCCGTAATTTTCGTAGTTTTCCGTAGGATCTAGATCGTTTCCGTAGCTTTTCCGTGCTCGGTTTTTAGGAGTTTCCATTTATGGAAACTTTCCATTTTTGGCAAGTTCCCAATTTGGAAAGTTTCTATTTTCGGAAAGTTTCCTTTTCAGGAAAGTTCCTATTTTGGGTAGGTTTCCCGATTTAGAAAGTTTCCTTTTTGGGCCGGTTCCAGATTAAGGTCTAATCCGAGTACCTTCTTTGGTTCAGGTCCAGAAGTTCAGTAGTTGTTCCAGAAGTCATCTGCGCCCGGTCTCCGCGTCTGCAGTTGCTAAAGTGAGGCGTTATTCCCGTAGCTAATCCCCTGTAGATCTGCCTTAGGATGTTTTCATTGCTACCATAGGGTTAACGCGTCTTGATTGTTGTCCTATCTGAGAGTCGAGTCAGTCTGTCTGATGATTGAATTAGAGGTCTAGGAAATTGAACTAGTGTAATATGATGTGATGTTATGCGTTTGGATGAGTTGTGGAAGTGAGATCGCCCCCGGATAAGTGAAAGAAAGCCCTGAGTCCACACAAACCGGGGAGTTATTGAGTGAGTTTAGCCGGTCACTGTGGTGATTGCTGCAGGTTAAGGCATTTTGGAGAAAACCGGGGGGTTTTGTTTAGGACATCTTTGTATGTCATGTATGCTTGTGACACAATAGGTGTTTGCTTGGTGCTAATTCTATGTTATCTGTGAATGCATGTTAAGTCTGTTCCGCGGTGTTGCGTGTCTAACAATTCCATGTCTCGCTGGATGATTCCCCTGTCACTCACCCCTCTCTTTCCCTCGTCCCTCCCCCTTTTTGTCCCTGCAGGTGAGTATGACGAGCAGCTGGACGGATGATGAAGGAACTGGATTGTTCGTTTTCGGGACCGAGTTTTTATTTAAATTGTTTTCTATGGTTTGACTCGATTTTAGTTTCTTTTAGACTTGTTATGTTTTTTTTCCTGTGGCTAGAAGACTCTATTCATGTATGGAGCTCTGCTTAGCAACAAGATGAATTTATCCTTGTGATGGATTATTTAGACTCGAATTTGATTAAGATTTTTCTTAGAAATGCTCTGGGAGATTGTTTGAGAAGGAGAAGTTGGTTAGAAAAGATAACAGATCCGAGAAGGACCTTGGTCAGATGAACCGGGGTGTTACATTAACGTTATATCATTAACGGATTGTACACAACAATGCGGAACAGATAAGACGACAAAACTAGTAGGTCTCACCTACCTTACAACTTGAAGAAAGAAGATGTTTTAAATGTTGCCAAAAAAATATTTTAAGCGTAGAACAAAATAAAGTTTGAACTTTAAATTGTAAACTGAAAAAATGCAAAGGCATTTAGCCCTTTATTACAAAGACAAAGTGCATCTCTAGCGTGATTAGTTTTATTCTATTTCATTTTTTTTTATTGAAAAATCATTTTTTGTCAAACAAAAATCACTTCATTTTTTCTCTTTTAGCCCGTTTTATATTGTTTTCATTCATGATATACGAAATCGTCTTGTAAGATTTTTTTCTTTCAAAATTGCTACTTTTATTTTATTTAACACTAAATTAAACAAAAAAAAAATTACGTGACAGATCACGCAGATATTTATAAGGGAAATTGTATTGAATATATAAAAAAGCATAATTTAAGTTTTAATTTTCCAAAAATCCAAATAACACCCTCTACCTCTATTTTTTTTTACTTTTTTTGTTCACAAATATAATTCTTTTTGAGCAATTTTCATATTTAGTTTTTTTGGCCAAATCTAGCACACATGATTGATTTTTCAGATTTAACATTTTTAGGAAAGTATTTATGAAACTTTAGATATTCTTCTTAAATATTAGGAAATTATTTCTGAAACCGTAGATATGCTTCTTAATTTTAGGAACTTTGACATGAGAAGTTTCATAATTATTAAAATTTTAAGAAAATCTTCCTAAAAATAGTCACTATTTTAATGAAAAATGCTAGATATGAGTAAGAAACAAAAAAACATGGTATGTAAAGGAATTTTTTTTTTTTTTTTTTAGAAAAACGATCCAATAAATTGTTATTACTCTCTATGTATCGCAAAAAGTGTTATTCTGACATTTTTCACTCATATTAAAAAAACTATTAAAATGTCTTATATGCCCTTCATTAATATTTTTAAAAAAATTTTCTCTCCAATTAATACATTAAAACAGTGAAGTTCAAATCGGAAATTCGTTTATAATTTTGCATTGAAAATATAAAACGACAAACAAAATTAAAACCTCAAAACGACTGTTTTTAGAAAACGGAGGGAGTATTATTTTAACTCCCATAAATTTAAGTAATGTTTTTTTTGTCAAACAAATTTAAGTAATGTTTTAAAGGGTTATTTAGCTAATTCACTCTAATAAAAAAAAAATTCTTCCTTGAGGATTAAAGAAAAAAAGGAAAAAGGACTAAAAGGGGTTAAAACTAGTGCGAAAAGAAGTGCGAAAAGAAGTGCGAAAAACCTAATTTCTAAATGTTCGGCGCCACCGCCGAATTTTCTCATCACCGGCGGTGGCTGTCTCTCTTCTGCCTTGGCTTTTCTTATTTTGCCTATCTTCTCTTTCTTCATCTTTTATACCTTCTTCTTAGCTGCTGGGAGAAGGAATGGTGGAAGTCTCCTTTACGGCGAGTGGTGCGGCGGCGGCCATCGTTTTCCGAGTAGCGGAGAGGTGTTGATGGCGTAGAGGAGATGGGTCGGCTTTTGGCGTGAATCGGAGGTCGTTGATCTCTTTCTCTTTGGATCCCATCTATGGTTTGTCTCTTTCCGATCCGAATGGATTGGGCGGTGGAATTGGCGAGGTTTTCATCGGAGATAATTGGAGTAGTGTGGCTGTCTATGGTTATGTGCTCCTCTTTGTTGAATCTATTTCTGAAAACCCATAAAACATGTGTTAGTCCTAGATGTAGCTTCCTTGGAGATTAGTTTGAGTTTCTTTAGAGCTTAAGTTGGTGGTAATGCTTGTTACGTTCTCTGCTAGGAGGCTGTGTTCTTGGATTGGATTTCTCGAGCCGTTTAAGGGATTAGCGGGTAGTGCGAGAGGTGTGCTCGACCTACTAGTTAGGAACGACGGTTTCTCCGGTTTCTCAGTAAGGTCGTGTGTAGAGATCTGGCATTTGGTCGGTGTTAGTTTAAGTAGCCTCAGTTAGGAGTGCTTTCTGTCACCGTTTGGTGGGTGGTGTCGGTTTCTTTTGAGTTTCCGGTTTCGTTTCATCCATCATTATTTCCGGCTTGTGTTCTCAGCTCCACTACTCCTCCAATCGATCTCGTTTGTCTCTTAGTTCGGTTTTATGCTTTTAGTTCGGAGTTTTCTTTTAATAGATTTTGTATCCGATGTATCATCTTGTCCTTGATGTACTTATGTGGTTTGGCTCCGGGGGTTGCAACTTTAGATCCGCTGGCTTTTGACTCCGGAAAGGGTAATCCTTTGCCGGCTTTGACTTGTATATTTGTTCATGTAGTTTGGTAATAAAAATAATTTCCCGAGAAAAAAAAAAAAGAAAAAAAGGAAAAAAAGTGGTAGCCATCTTTGTTTGACGAATTATCTTTTAGAGATCGATGGCTTTGATCATCCAAAAGGCTTAAAGGTTACAAATGGGCAGTGGCTGCTCTTCTTATCTCTCTTACTCTTCTTCTTCCACTTTCACTGCCACTGCTTTCTCCATTTCTTCTCCATCTTCCCCTAAACTCAATCCAAGAAGCTTCCTTTTCCACTACCCTACAAATCTCTCATCGACCCAATTGAGAAATCAAGCTCCTTTGAGGTTTGTGAGATCCCTCGCGATGGAATCACAGAAACCACCCATGTTCGATTTCGAGAACTTTGATGATGGGTTTGTTCAGAAACTGGTGTACGATGCTCTCGTTTGGTCTTCTCTTCACGGACTTGTCGTTGGTGACAAAACTTATCAGGTTAGCTGATTGATTGATCATCGTCGTCTTGTGTGAATCTCTTGGCCTTAGGAATCGTTGTCCATAGTTGATCTAAGTCAAGCTTTATATCAAATGTTTATGGATGATAAGAAGAAAGAAGAAGGAATGTTCTCATAGAACTGAGAGATGTTTTTGATGAAAATTTTGATTATAGAGATCAGGAAAAGTTCCAGGAGTTGGGATGATGCACGCTCCGATTGCGTTGTTACCGACGCCATTCCCAGAGATTTACTGGAAGCAAGCTTGTGAGGTTGCTCCCATTTTCAATGAATTGGTTGATCGTGTGAGCTTAGATGGGAAATTCATACAAGATAGTCTCTCCAGGTTTTCGCTTTTCGATAAATCCTTTCTTCGAAAGATCTCGGTTTTCAGAAATTATATGACCTTTTGATTGATGGTTATGTATGTTGTAGAACAAAGAAAGTTGACATCTTTACATCTAGACTTCTCGACATTCACTCCAAGATGCTAGAAAGCAACAAGAGAGAGGTCTTTTACATCGTCCCATACTTTCGTGTTAGTATCACTTCTTTGGTAAGACATTTGCTGGATCTCACTTGTTTGTGTTCGCAGGACATACGTTTGGGATTACATCGGTCAGATTATATGCTCGATGAAGAAACAAAATCGCTTCTTCAGATAGAGATGAACACTATCTCTTCTTCGTTTTCAGGCCTTGGTCGTCTTGTTACCGAGCTGCACCAGTACGTGTTGCCATACACCATCGTCTGAATAATCTGTTCTTCTTTTGCATTATACAGCGAGCTTTTAGTTAAAAAAAGTTTCATTTTTACTTTGTACTTGTTTGCAGGTCACTGCTTCAATCTTATGGGGATCATCTTGGGCTAGACGCTGAACGTGTACCCAGAAATACATCCACTAGCCAATTTGCTGATGCAATGGCTAAAGCTTGGCTTGAGTACAATAACCCGAGGTTAGCTTTAGCCAAAGAAAGCGTTTGTGACTGTGATAAAAACCTACTGGAGTATAGAATGAACAACCTAAATTTTGAAAGTTTTAATGTTTAAAGGTAGAATTTTCTTTGTTTCAGAGCGGTAGTCATGGTAGTTGTGCAGCCGGAAGAACGCAACATGTATGATCAACATTGGCAAAGCAGTGTCCTGAGAGAAAAATATCCTCTTTGTATCTTTGTTTTTTCCGGTTTTTGTGCCGATCTCGATTTTTCCATAGATTTTGTATCCCAAAAAGGGTGTTGGTTTTCCTTAGCTTCAAAACACGTACAATATTGTAACCATCAGGAAGACTCTAGCAGAAGTCGAAAAGGAAGGGCATGTACAAGAGGATGGTACCCTGATTGTGTAAGTAAATATTTGCATCACGGTTTTTATTAGCATTTAGAAAATTTTTCTTGAAAACTCGGTGAAGAGTTCTGGTTTTTGCAGTGGCGGTCAAGCAGTCGCAGTGGTTTATTTCAGATCAGGCTATTCTCCTAATGATTACCCGTCTGAATCAGTAATTAGCCGTCTTCTTTCCAATATTGTGGCGTGATTTTTGAAGAGTATTCTGAATCATGATTGTTATTTTTTAAGGAATGGAATGCTAGGCTGCTTATAGAGCAGTCCTCAGCTGTCAAATGCCCGTCTATAGCTTATCATTTGACCGGTACAAAGAAAATCCAGCAAGAACTCGCAAAACCAGGTGTTCTTGAGAGGTAATAAGATCACGGTTTATCTTTATTCATTGCAGAGATGCTGAAACTGAAGAGCTGTTTTTAAATTTCTTATGCGGTACTTTCTTGTTTGATTTAAAACACGACAAACAGGTTTCTGGACAACAAAGAGGACATTGCTAAGCTAAGGAAATGCTTTGCTGGGCTTTGGAGTTTGGACGATCCAGAAATCGTCAAGAAAGCAATTGAAAAACCTGAGTTGTTCGTTATGAAGCCTCAGAGAGAAGGCGGAGGTTAGACCCCGATTAGAGTCTTCTACTATTCCCCGTAATATTCTAAGCGTATTTTCTGGCACTCTTTCAGGAAACAACATCTATGGAGATGATGTGAGGGAAAATCTTCTGAGATTGCAGAAAGAAGGAGAGGAAGAAAACGCTGCGTATATCCTAATGCAAAGGATATTCCCAAAAGTCTCAAACATGTTCTTGGTGCGTGAAGGCGTTTACCATAAAGATCAAGCTATATCAGAACTTGGAATCTATGGTGCTTACCTCAGGTAGACGATAGAAGAATTTGGCATGCTTTTTTTCATCCAGTCTCCACTTAATTTGTGGGGGCATAATCTTTGATTAAATGAAATGTGTAGGAACAAAGAGAGAGTTATAATAAACGAGCAGAGCGGTTATCTAATGCGCACAAAGGTCTCATCATCAAATGAAGGCGGTGTTGCAGCTGGTTTTGCCGTCTTGGACAGCATTTATCTCAATTGAGATGGATCACATTCACAATCATCCCGATTCAATGTTTCTGCTGGTTTATTCCTTTTTTCCCGTCCTGTTTGAGATTTGTATTCTTCTTTTACGCTTCTTTGCACAAAACATATATACTTTGTTCATGTCATTATTCATAATGACTTTGGTATCATTTTGCTTATCCAAATTTGACATGAGAAGATCTTTAGGAACCGTTGATCTATTCTGACTGCTAGATTGATGCAATTCATCGACTTCGGTTTTGTAACTAGGCAACCTTAGAGCCTCTAAGTTAGATGAGAACGTGAAATTGCATTTTTTCGGATGATCTGGAGGTTTAGGATCCGTAGGCCCATAATCTCCTTAGGGCGAGTCTGACTAGGTAAGATACTCGATTTTGGGGAGTCAAGTTTTCCTAACGCAACTCGAATCCGTAACCTCCTCGTTAGTTCGATGGACTTTTATCACTGGACAAATACATCGTTGGTGAAATTGCATAATTTGTTATTCAAGGTTTCTTAGAAGTTGTGGTTGGAACATATAGATAACAAATAAATCAAAGAGCATTAGTATTAATTAGTTAACAATGTTTGTAAATCCAATGCCTCTCCGTTTAGTTGGAAAGATAGCTAACAAGAAGCTAGCCACTGTCCCCACCATAACCCCAGAAAACCTTATCAGAATTACCATAATGCCACCCCAATCATCGCCGTCGTCCTCCTTCGGGAGCAAACACTTCCGAAAATCCGAACTCTCTACAGCTAACGCCAAAAACACAATAACCGTCACGAAAGCATGCACGAAATCCACAAAACATAGCTTGTATCTCCCTTTCTTGCTGCACGTTAAACCGGACTCTGGGTCATATCCATCGTCCGGATAGTCGTTGAGGATGTAGAGACCGTTAGTGGTGGCAATACCGTAGTAAATACGGCCGTTTTCGCCTACGAAAGAGTCGGTGAAGGAACAGAAGAAGCAAGCCACGGCGCATAAGGAGATGAGCGAAATGGTTAGGAGTTTGTTGGCTGGTTTATCAGTACACGAACCACCGTTTGAGAAAGATGGGATTAAGGTTTCGAAAATGAGGACAGTTCCCGTCGGCAAGAGGTTGGCGAAGTTTCCGGCGGCCGGTAGAGATCTACTGAAGGCTGCTTCCATTTCAAAATTTTTGGGGGAGAGAAGAGTGTTTGTTTATGTTCTTCTATCTATCTATCTAATGCATGCATGCGTGGGGATACGTTTGATGCGTCTTTATAAACGTTTTCTCAAAAGGATCGTGTTTTGTTTGATTAAAACACATAACCGAAAAATATCAGACTAATTTTAGCAATTTTTTTTATGTTAAAAGCAACTTTGTTTCTTAACATTTGTAAAATATTAAAATTTTTATTATATAAAGCTTCGCTCAACTGATAAAACTTCAATGTTAAATTGTCTAGATTTTAAAGAAAGAAAAAGAAACTAATTTGTATTTTAAAAAACATTCACTTATTCGAACAAATTTTTTTTTTTACTTTTTAATTTTTTTTTTAATTGGCACTCTTTATATTTTATTTAGAGATTTAAACTTAAAATTATTAAATTTGAAAAAAAATTAACGATACTGAACCATGTAATTTATGGTTAAAAAATGTTAACTAAAAATTCAATTAAAATTAAATTTATTGTTTTATAAATTTGATCAATTTTAGATTTATAACACGTTTGCAAAATATCACATTTTAGTAATAAACATGATTTATTATGTATAGCCTTATTATATGAATCAAAATTACACGAGTTATTCACTCTTTAAAATTTAATATTAAAACTATATATTTATAATATTACACACACATCACACATATCCTAATCTAGTATAGTATAGTTGTTTACATATACTTTGTAAGGAAATTAATGAAAGTATAATAAAAAATTGAGTAATTTCCAGCAGTTTTAAATACTCAATTTTTTATTTGATATTTTAGGACTTATTTTGTTTCATATTATATTTGATAATATTTTCAAGTTTTAATGTAAAAGTTAAAATTATTTTAGTTTTTATGAAATTTATATTATGTTAATTTTCTATTGGTTGAACTGGTTTTATTTAATGTTGTTTTTAGATAAAAGAGAAAATTTGAGAAAAAA
Organism: Anastatica hierochuntica; assembly: GCA_900406275.1. NCBI lineage: Eukaryota > Viridiplantae > Streptophyta > Magnoliopsida > Brassicales > Brassicaceae > Anastatica > Anastatica hierochuntica. The sequence continues at coordinate 14,364 of OVAN01001766.1, forward strand.
TTATCTGATATCTTATTTTGTATGATCAATTTTAAAACACCAAGTACCCTCTTTTTCGCAATCATGGTCATTTTTTATGTCTTTCGTTAATACATTAAAAAAATTTATCTCTCCAATTAATACATTAAAATATCAAGATTAAAACTAGAATTTTACTCATAAATTTGCATTGAAAATGTAAAATGACATTCTTTGTGAAACAAAATTAAAACTTTTAAACGACATTTTTTTGTTAAAGGGAGAGAGTATTAAAAAGTGAGGGTATATTTATGTTTTAAATTTTAATAGTATAAAGGAAATCATCCGAAATGTGGGATCAATTTCAATGTTTGTCTGGTACAAAGAAAACTCGTAGTTAATATGTTGAGAATTTTACAACAAAAAGAAATGTTTAGAATAATTAATGGCTACTTCTGAAAAAATATGGGAGACGAAATTTAATGTGTAGTTTTCTATTATTGGACTATATATACACTTTTGTTGGTATTGAATTCACACACATCTTAATTCATGGAAAAAGAAAACCGTTCTTTTTATCAAAAGGCAGGTTTTAAAAGCACAAATCGTCACAGAGAAACTGCATCTCGAACGGCATGACAATCATTCTCGATATGTTTTGTACGTTCGTGAAACACCGGATTTGCCGCAATATGAATGGCGGCTTTGCTATCACAAAAGAAGCGCGCAGGAGTTTCTTGATCGACACCCAAATCTCGCAGTAACTTGCGTAACCACTTCACCTCCATAAGTGCCACTGACATTGCTCGATACTCAGCTTCAGCAGACGAATGAGATACTGTGTCCTGCTTTTTAGTCTTCCATGCAATAGGCGATCCACCAAGAAGTACAACAAACACACTAGAGAACGACGAGTGAGTGGACATGCAGCCCAATCCGAGTCACAGTAAACAGACAAAGTGAGATCCGAATCAGACTTCAAAAGTATTCCTTGGCCCAAAGAGCTCTTAAGAAAACGTACCACACGAAGAGTTGCTTCCCAATGAGCTTCGCGAGACGTTTGCATGAATTGGGACAGGACATGCACCGAGTAACTTAACTCAGGTCTAGTATGAGTCAAATAGATCAAACGACCTATTAAGCGTCGATATTGAGTAGCATCAGACAATAGTGGTCCATCATCGAGAGCCAAGCGATGGTTTTGTTCTAACGAAGTATGAACCGGCCGAGAACCCAAGAAACCACTATCCGCAATAAGATCTAAGGCATACTTCCGTTGAGTGAGATAAATACCTTCTTCTCCTCTGCTAACCTCAATGCCTAGGAAGTACTTCAGTTTACCTAGATCTTTCATGGCAAAACATTTAGTCAAATAATCTTTAAACTTCTGAAGCATGTATGCATCATTTCCACAGATAAGCAAATCATCAACATACACCAGAACCCGAATTTCGATACCTGCCCGTGTATATGAGAACAAAGAGTAGTCATCGTATGACTGTGTGAATCCGAACCGAAGTAAGGAGTCAGAGAGCTTATTAAACCAACAACGTGGTGCTTGTTTAAGTCCATACAACAACTTTTTCAAGCGACAGACTTTTTTCGGGTGTGTATGCCTGAAACCTAGTGGTAACTTTATGTATACCTCTTCTTCGAGATCACCATGCAAGAATGCATTATGAACATCCATCTGATAGGCCTCCCAATTGCGAGCAGCTACAATACGAAGAAGAGAACGTACCGTTGTCATCTTTACTACCGGAGTAAACGTCTCGTTATAATCTTCTCCCTCAATTTGATTATTGACTTGTACAACCAACCGAGACTTGTAACGTTCCACAGTACCATCCACATTATATTTTGTTTTAAATACCCACTGACTGCCAAGAGCAACTTTGTTTGGCGGCAAATCAGTAATGTCCCACGTCCGGTAACTTCCAACGCATCTACTTCAGTGGACATTGAATCTCTCCATATTTTTAATTGCACGGCATCTTTAAAATGTTTCGGATCCTCTCCAGTAGTAAGTGATGCCAAATATGCCTTATGTCCTGGCGAAAACAAATCATCAGACAAGTAAAATGTTAACGGATACAATGATGTACCTGAACCCGTCTCGAGACATGAGGAGGCAGTAGGAGTGTGATGGGGTTCTTCACATGATGTCGTTTTGTGAGCCACATAATCAAGGAGCTTAACTGACTGCTTCTTTTCCCGCTGCCCACGACCAAGACGCGGTGGTGAAGCTACTGTTACAGGCAAAACAGCGGCAGAACTATCGGGTTCATGAGATGCAGGATTGACAACTTCTTCCACTGTTGCTGTGTCGGAATGTGGTGTAGATGTGACAAGTAGTGCAGGAGGCAGGAGGTCTGGATTGTTATGTGGCGGATTCAAGGAAGGAGAAGAAACTGGGTGCTCTGTTTCGGGTGAGGAAGATGACGTAGTCTGCTCTGTTTCAGAAAGTTGTGAGCGAGAAGAGGTTTCTTGGGATGCAAGTTCTATGTTACTCCCCCTGTTTGTATGTGGCGGCAAGTTAATCCAGTCAGCATCTACATCAGTAGAAGCTGCGTCCTGTGTCCGAGATAATTGAATTGTTGCATAAGGAAATATCGTTTCTTGAAACACGACATCTCTTGATACAACAAACTCATCTCGGTCAAGATCATAAATTCTCCATCCTTTTTGACCAAATGGGTACCCGAGAAACACTCCGCGTCGACTTCTTTCACTAAACTTATCTTTATCCTTCGTTGTTCTATGTGTGAAACAAGAGCATCCGAACACTCGTAACTGATCATAACTCGGTTTCTCATTGTGCAAAACTTCATATGGTGATCATCCATTCAATACACTTGATGGCATTCGATTAATAACATATGCAGCTGTAAGTATCGCTTCTCCCCAAAAACGTATAGGAAGACTTGCTTGGAAAAGTAAGGCTCGAGCCACATTCAGAATGTGTTTATGTTTTCTTTCTACACAACCATTCTGTTGTGGCGTGGCGACGCATGAAGTTTGATGAACAATACCTTGTTCGCGAAAGAAAGAAGATAGGCACATAAATTCTTTGCCGTTATCGCTCCGAACCACTTGAACCTTCTTTCCAAATTGTCTTTCGGCATATGCAAGGAAGTTACGCAACACACTACTAACCTCCGATTTTGCTTGAAATAAATGAGTCCAAACGACACGTGAAAAATCGTCTACGATAGTAAGGAAATAAACAGCTCCGGAAGTAGATTGTTCCCGATACGGACCCCAGACATCACAATGAATTAAAGAAAAAATATCTTTTGATTTATTAGAACTGTCTGGAAACACTTCTCTAGTCTGCTTTGCTCGAAAGCACACATCACAAGACGTTGAGCAAGCACATTTTGAGACTAAAGAAAACTCAGGTAAAGAAGACACAACTGAAAAAGACGGATGTCCTAGCCGCTGGTGCCATAGGAGAGAGTCAGATTTGACGTCAAATTTATGTATCCTGGCTGCCATAACATCCGTGAAGTAATAGACCCCATCACGTTCCTGGCTTGCTCCAATCAAAATCCTCGAAGAACGGTCCTGTAATACACACAATGTATCAGTAAACATAGAAATGCCATTGATTTGTTTTAGCAACTTAGATACTGAGATCAAAGTAAAATTTAAATTTGGGACATATAAGACATTAGACAATGTTAGAGTTCTCGATACTGGAAGCTCCCCCTTACTAAAAGAGAGTGTGTGTCCTCCATCGGCGAAACCCACAAAACATGGGGGAGTAGTAACAAGATCTTTCATTAAAGAAAGTCTCCCCGTCATGTGGTGAGATGCGCCTGTATTGAGAATGACATCACCATAGTCACTCGTACCAGACAATTTTTCGGAAGTCCCGGAGCTTGCTGTCTTTTCTTGAACAAGTTTTGACAAAACTTTCCATTGTTTAGGCGTAAACTCAGAGAATGTTGATGCGTTTGAGCTGGTGGAGTGGGCTATGTTAGCCTGTCCTCGTCCTCTGCCTCCATTATTTGTAGCACCTCTACCTCTACCATGAGAGCCCCGACTACCACGCTCACCCCACCATTCTGGAAAACCAATTATCTGCCAACATTCCTTCTTGTCATGACCATGACGACTATAGTGTGAGCACAACAAACGCTCTCTGTTTTTCAAAAAATTAATGCTCTCTGGTTTTGTTATTTCCGAGGAACCAGTGGGTGAAGAATTGACATTGTGCTTAGCAACAAACCCAACCGCCTCCTGAGTTTGCTGTCGCGTATGAATCGAGTTCAGACGCTGCTCTTCTCGAATTAGTTTTGAATATATCTCTCCCAAACTTGGCAGTGGATCAGTTCCAATGATCGACGTTGACAAAGCCCCAAACCTTTGTTCATCTAAACCAAGAACAAATTGATGTATTTTCTCCTCTTCACGTTGCTTGGCAAAATCTTTAGAAGCTCCACATGAGCATTGAATCACCGGCTGATAAACCTGCAGTTCTTCCCACAACGTCGACAACCTTCCATAGTAATCGAGTATGCTCTATCCATTCTGTTTACAAGAAGCAAGGTTAGCTTTAATCTGATGTAAACGAACAATGTTTCTTACCGAGAACCTTTCTTTCAATTCTGACCACAACTGAGCAGCATCAGTTATGTATGTCAATGTGGATCGGACTTTAGGCTCAATCGCAGCTCGTATCTAGCCAACTATCATCGAATTTTCCGTCAACCAGTTCTCGATATCAGGATGACCAGGCCCTGGTCTCGGCAATGCTCCATTAACAAAGATCAACTTACGTTTCGCTTGAAGAGAGTTGGACATCTCAGAGACCCACTCATTATAATTTTCTCTATTCAATATCACCGGAGTTATCACCGCACCAGGATTATCCGAGACAGACAAGAAATACGGCGAAACCTGATCTGACATTGTAGAAGAACTAACGACACCTGTAGAAGAACTTTCGTCACCACCAACCATGAAAACTTCGTAAAACACAAGCTCTGTTTTGTAACAGAGGAACAGACTTTTTGATAAAAGTAATGAAACAGAAAAATCGTCGTTAATATCAGATTAACCTGACGAGATGATGAAAGAGGGACTTGAAAAAAAAATATTTAGGTCAAATTTTTCTGCTTCGATACCATGTAAATTTAGGTGCTAGAACTGCTTAACTTTATTCAATCACAATGTCATATTTATACAACATACTCAACCGATCTTATAAACCTTAAATCTAGGAAGATATGAACGTAAACAATAATAAGATATATACGACAAATATGTGTATTTATCCTGTTATACGTTCACATTTTTGATCATCCAATTTCAATCTCCTAAAAAGAAAAAAATGTTTATGTATTATTCATACCAAAAACAGAAATGTGCATGTTCATACCAAAAAGACAAATTACAGACGTACTAATCGGACAACGTGCATGTTCTATGAAATTGAGTCCATTAAGCTATATCTTGCACCGTTATACCTAACTCCTTACCATGACTCGGTCTTGGAAAATCTATGAATTTATGTAAGGTATATACACGTGATCAAAAACTAAAAATTAAGGTAAAGATATACAAGATTGAGAAAGTTGGGGAAAAAAAAGTTATACAAGATTGAGAAAATGTGGCACATATGCGACTACGCATATACACACATCTTTTTTTTTAAATATCAAACTACTATTCTTCCCATCATGATTACAAAGAAAACAAAAGCAATATTATAACCAGGGTCGGTCCTGGGCTAAAGCAGGCAAAGCTGCTGCTTTAGGCGCCACAATGGTTATTAAAGTTTCTGGGCATCAATTTTTGTAAGCACTCCTTAGTGTAGTGGTAGAGCACGTTATGCTATTCTTAAACGGCACAGGTTTGATACCCAGGGCAAACATTTTTTTCCTATTTTAAAAAAAATTATGTGTAAACAGGCTAAAAATTTTTCGTTGGGCTTTAGGCACCAAAAAGGTATGGACCGACCCTGATTATAACTGATGTGGGTAAATTTATTATCTTAGAGTCTGGATTTAATTGGACTAAGGTCGAATGAATTAGATTTCACTAGTGTAGATTATGAGTTAGGTAGATTAGAATGATTTAGATGCAAATCATTGATGCTTAGGGTTAAATCTTTATATATATTCACATGTTATGCTAGATTAGGCTTTATCTCTCAAAATCTACATCTTTAGGATTTTGTGCCGAAAGATGTTCGATAAAATTCCTAAGAAAACTCTAAACATATTTTTACCTCTTAACCTATAGAAATAGTTGATTAAGGTGGTTATTAGATTTTATAGCTTGTGATTAATGATTAATGAGTCCTAAATTACTATCGGGAGATTGACTTGATTTAGGATCAATAAATGAATTAGTTTCATGGAAATGAGCTTATTGAACTTTATCTTGTCTTTGAATGATGCTTAATTATTTAATATTTGCATTTTTGATGAGTGTGTAGAATTTCCGAATCAAATATCGTGTATGTTATCCACATGCTTTTAGTAATTGAATCTTTATCTCGTTTTCGTAATCGCTTGCTACTAGTTTGCTTAGCCTCATCACTGAACTAATGCGTGGCATGATTTTCTTGGTTAGTTGATAGCGTGTCAAGTTTCACACAAAAGACTCTACTACTGCAAGTGAACAGTATAGTTGCAGTACTTCAGGTTATCGATTCCACGAGGATTCAGATCTTACACTACGAATTTCAGGATCAATTTAAGCTAAAATAGGAAATAAAAAGGTTGTTTGGTGAGTTTGAAAGTAAAGGACAACAACTTAAAGTAATTAAAAGGATATAAATCAATGGGAAAAAGCGTTAGGCACATAGGACATTCGCAGAGAATCATGCATCAAAGAAGAAACTGATTTGTTTAGGGATTAGAATTAAGCAACATCTAGAACTCAAAAACACTAATTTAGATCCTCTCCACTTTTGAGGTTTGGGATTCTATGCTTAAGTATCAAGGGACATCGACTTTCGTACGACCTTGTAATAGATAAAGATGCATTATAGGGATATATGTTTCGATAAGTTCAGTGAGCCAATGCGATATACTTTCGAAGCCTCCTTTTAACTCAGCTTGTCAAAGATTTAGTTTAGGTGATTTAACAAGCTTTTGTAATGAAAATCTACCAACGGACAAACTACTAGATGCGCTGTAGAGTAATCATGCATAAAGATCAACGAAGATAAAGACAATATGAATCCCCTAATCAAATACTAGCATCTCATGATAACATGATCTCTTTAAGAAGCCGAAAAACCTAACTAATGAACCACTCAGACATGGAACATGAAAAACATCAAGCAATCAATGATAAAACATCATCAAATAGATCAAGAGTAAATAAATCTTCTCTGTGACAAAGTATGGAATGAATCTCTTCAAAGAACACTTGGAAACTTGAAGAATAAAGAAAAAATCTCTAAAATCTTTTGACGGCTCTATAACTCTTAGTAAAAATTTATGGCTCCATCTATTCTAAAGGCTAAAAACAACTATTTATAATGTTAGGGCTTCTTAGGTCGTCGTTGGTTATGTCGATTCTTGCGGAATCAAAATCGGTTAAGCGAACTAAAAGATATGAGATAAAATCTGTCTCTGACCAAAAAATGCCTCTGTGACCGAAGTGTGCCAAAAATAGGCACTTGGCCTTTGGTGGCAACTCCATTACCCGGTCCATCTTTCTCCACTTGATTCATCTCCAAGACAGACAAACATGTCTTTTCTTAAACGACTAAAACTTCTCCAAATGACTTCAAACCACTTGCATTTGAAAGATACCTCAAAATTACAACTTCTGACCAAGTTTCAGCTTAATCCAATGAAGGGAAGGCCTTCATTCATGACGATATTTGTGATGCTGAGAATCTGTCCAGATTAGTAAAATGCAAAACTCAAATGTTTGAGCTTCCGTCTTCTTGATCCGTCAATGAAATTTGCTTGATAATAATCATGAGGTCCAATTAGCACGTTTCTCCATCATTTTTAATGATTTAACCTAATTAGTCTCTAAAATCACAAATAAAAGAAAACTACCTCTAGAGGTCGAAAAAGCATTAAAAACTTGCAAATAAATACATAAAAATCCAACTAAAAACGATAAAATAATAGTGTTATCAACTCCCCCGAACTTAACTTCTTGCTTGTCCTTAAGCAAAGAAAATCCAAGAACGAAAAAGAAGTTTGAAAATGCGGAAACATACCTTTGTTTTCTGAAACATTGCCTCGGGGTCCTCTCGGTCATCTCCATACAGCAGTACCAACATAAAAAAATCAGCTTCAACGTACTCCCCTTTCGCTTAGCAACCATCCCAATTCGAGCCATAATCATAAAAGAAAACGACATCTCTATCGGCTCTTATTAATTTTAAGGTGCGATCTCATCGAGGGAATATCGATCTAAGAACAATTGACTCATACTCAATCAAATTTCCCGCCACATAATAACTTTTTTAAATTCCTATCCTGTTCTATTCTTATGCTTTAGAGGTTGATTTTTCCTTACTTTTCTAGGGTATCATTTTATTTTTTTATCGACCTTCTTTGAGAATCGATTTTTCCCTACTTTTCTAGGGTATCATTTTATTTTTTATCGATCTTTCTTTCTCTCTCTCTCTCTCTCTTTATTTTTCTTCTATTTCTTTTCTTTCTTTTCTAAAGTAAGCACAAGTGGAATAAGTCTTCATGAGTCTATAGGGTTCAAAATATTTAAGATATTTGCCTCTTTGCTCATTTTATCGAACCTTAAATCCATTTAATTTGAAAGAAATAGTATAAGGAACATTACTCACTAAGAATTAGTATCAGACCTGAAAGAGGAGTCTATCCAGAATATACTAAGCCCCAAGATGAGAAATTAAATTCTTTTTAAGGTGAAACCAGCTTTGAAAATCTGAGTCCTAAAGGGACATGGTCGTCCTAGTAGGTCGATCCATTTATAGGTTTCCGTTCAGTAGAATCTGCAGTCAATAACTACTATAGGAATAACACGAAAGTTAACACAAAACAAAAAATTTCCAGCAACATAAGATCATAGATTCAAACATGTTTTGACTCAATAAAACATAAAAATAACTCAGTAAAAATAAAAGTACATAAGAAAAATAAAAATTCATTAGTAAGGGGTAAATCCCCCGGAATTACCTTTCACCGTGTCGGTGCAAAAGTAATCAACAGTAGGGAACAACTGACTCAATAAGATAAAAATAAAAATAAAATAAAAGTATAAATACAATGACTCGAACAATGACACCTAATAAAGACTCAAAAGCCTGCTGAATGTGAATCATCCGGGGTGTGGCTGCTCACAACTGCATATGGATCCTGTGTGGGCTGAGGCGTCACTATGGGCGTCTGATGTCTCAGCTTCATCATGTCCAAACTCTGAAAATATAGAGAAACTCTCTAAGTCTCCACCATCAGCTGACTCATCTCTCTCTCTGCGAGTGCTTCTGAAAAATCCTGGTACATCGTGTCTTAAAACACGAACAACTCTACTCATCATCCTCTCTATAGTTAGAGCAGCTCAACGATCCTCCAAAGACTTTGTCTGTGGGACAAAATATGAAGCGACCATGCTCCTAGGAAGTGATTCTCTTACTCGTGCATCAGCCTTGGCGAAAATGCCTTGACGACAAACGCCTTGGCTCTATGATAGTCCCTAAAGCCAAGGATGGGGAACTCTGGAGATCTCCTGAAAATTTGAGAAGAATAAGGGTCGAAAAGAGTGTGACCTTCCTGCATAGATGGAAGTGAGAAGAAAGGTAGAATGTAGTAGGTCAGATCTGTGTCATGAAGAGGCATGAATTGGTAGGCAAAAGTCTCAGTACCCTGAATTCATCCCGCAATATAGCGAGATCTAGCAAGTGTTGAGAGATCCAGTGATCCACTACAAGCCATAGGTGTCTCAACACTCAAGCCTACTCCTCTAAAATTAAGGATAGCAGTGATGATATCTCCAAAATGATATCTGTAATTGAGCCCTCTAGTCTCCTTAGCAGCCTTGTGCTTTACATCTATCATTCTCCTAGAAATGAGAGCTCCATAGTTGGCTCTCTAAGGACTAGCAATAAAAGGAAAGATGAGGATGAAGAACTTATCCCTGAGTACTGAACTCTGCTTGGTCCTGCTGAAGATCCGCTGTGAAATGAGCCTATGCACATACCGAACTATTGTATATCCGATCTTGGCTTCCTTTGAATGTATGGGCCTAAGTGTCTTCTGAGCAAATCGATCTCAAACAGTGTAGGCTGTGTAACCCGAGCTAAACTCGGTTTCATCTAAACATTCCAAGTGCAAAATCTCACACAACTCACCAATAGTCAAAGAGTAAGTAGTACCTTTAGCTGAGAAATTGAGAACTCCATTTTGAGCCTTAGCTCGTTTTTATTTGGGATATGGGAGCTCAACCATGCTAAGGAACTCCTTGGTAAGCTCCTCATAGGCTGGGAAAGAAATATCTACAAAAGCTCTCAACTTCAAAGCTTCCAAAAACCAAGTGACATCTCTTGTCAATCCTAAAGCTTCAAGTGTTGGGAAATGGATCTTCAATGGAGCTTGAACCTTAATAGTTGAGAGGGCTGTCACATAATAAAAAATTCGATTCATCTTGGGTCCAATAACTCTTCTTCTCGGTTTCCTAGGTGCCAAAACCGTGAGCTTAAGTCCCTTAGCTCTTGAATTTCTTTCCTTCTTTGGTGGTGGAGACTTGGGAACATCGTTGATGATTTGAGAAACCAGAACAAAAACCATCTCTTGTACTTGTGTCTCTTCTCCATTCTCATCCGATTCATCACTTAAAGTAGATTCACTCTCACTAGCTATATCATTTTCATGCTTCTTTGGTACCTTCTCTAAATTCTCCTTAGTAGTTTGTTTCAACTTTTTGGATTTTTCGGGTTTCGAAAGATTGCTTGGTTCTTGAATCTTTAAAGCTATTTCTTTTCGGATAACTATCCTTGTTGATTTCCTCACAATCTCCTCATTGTCCATTGTTGAATGTCCTACAAAACCAAAAACTTAAAGAGACAATGAGTCTCTTGAAAAATTCAAAGACAATCCATATATGTTTTCAAGAAATTTGAAATAGCAAAGAAACATCTAAATGATATGAGAAACAAATCAAAAGCATCAAACAAGCAAGAACTCAAATTTCTCAAAATTTCAAAGCATTTCCGGATTCTATACACTTAGCCAAAAATCATCACCAAAAATTTCAATTTTGTGGTCAAATGATGCAAAATAACTAGCATATCCTAGTTATACATAAGGAAATGGCTTTAGAACAAGCAAATTTAAGCTCAAATTTTCGAATTTTTCAGGTTCCCAAAGTTCAAAAATTTGAAGTTTCAAAATCTAATGGAAACAAGCCATTTAACATGTTCTAAGTGTAGTCCACGAACCCAACAAGCTTTTCTAAAGGAAATCTCTAAGAATCAAGCTAAGAAAAGTCTAAATCTAAGAAATTTGTAAAATCCTAAAACTTGTAACTTTAAGAGAAAGGGAGTTTAAGAACATACATTGATGCTTGAATGAAGAAAGGAATGAGATTCTTCAATTAAAATCAGCCCAACTTTAGCAAATAAATAAGGATTCAAGGTTTTGAAATTTTGATTTTAGGGTTCTAAAACTTGCTCAAGAGAAAGAGATGAAGTTCTAAGAGTTCTAGATCCAAAAATACTAAAGTGAAAACCAAACTTTTGTTTCTTCTTCCCTTATTTTCGAAATTGTTTTAGTAATTAGAGGAAATTGGTTTGTTTTACTAAAAACCAGGTTTTGGACCACTAAAATTAAAATTTGGGGTAGTTACCTCTCGGGACCGGTGAGGGCCAGAATTTGGCACAAACCGGTCTTGCATTTCTCGCCAGCCGGTCGTGGGAGAATTATAGACGAGGTGTCAGGCCGTAGAACCAGCCGCGTGGCTTTTCTCGACCAAAACCGGTTGCTGGCTCGTCCGCCAGCAGATCGTGGGCTTCACCTAAGGCAGATTGTTGAGGCAGATGGATTGGGACACCGGTCGTGTAAAGTTTCACCCAAAAGACACTACTGCTGCAAGTGAACAGCACAATTGCAGTACTTCAGGTTATTGATCTCATGAGGAGTCAGATCTTACGCTACGAATTTCAAGATCAATTTAAGCTAAAACAGAAAATAAAAGGTTTTTGGTGAGCTTAAAAGTAAAAGACAATAACTTAAAGTAATTAAAAGGATGTAAATCAATTGGAAAAAGCGTTATGCATATAGGATATTCGCAGAGAATCATGAATCATAGAAGAAATCGATTTATTTAGGGATTAAAATTAAACAGCGTCTAGAACTCGAAAACACTAATTTAGATCCTCTCCACTTTCGAGGTTTGAGATTCTATGCTTAAGTATCAAGGGATATCTACTTTCGTATAGCCTTGTAATAAATAAACATGCATTATATGGATACAGGGTTCGATAAGTTCACTGAGCCAAGGCGATATACTTTCGAAGCCTCCTTGTAACTCAGCTTTTCAAAGATTTAGTTTAGGTGATTTAACAAGCTTTTGGAATGAAAATCTACATATGGACAGACTACTAGATGCACTATAGAGTAATCATGCATAAAGATCAACTGAGACAAAGACTATATGAATCCTTAAACAAATACTAGCATCTCATGATAACATGATCTCTTTGAGAAGTCTAAAACCTAACAAATGAACCACTCAGACATGAAACACGAAAAACATCAAGCAATCAATGAGAAAACATCATCAAATAGATCAAGAGTAAAAAAATCTTCTCTGTGACAAAGTATGGAATGGATCTCTTTAAAGAACACTTGGAAACTTGAAGAACAAAGAAAAAATATCTAAAAGCTTTTGACGGCTCTATAACTCTATGTAAATATTTGTGGCTCTCTCTATTCTAAAGTCTAAAAACAATTGTTTATAATGCTAGGACTTCTTAAGTCGTACTTGGTTATGTCGATTCTTGCAGAATCAAAATCGGTTATGCGAACTGAAAGATATGAAATAAAATATGTCTCTGACCATGAAATGCCTCTATGACCAGAGTGTGTCAAAAATAGGCACTCGCGCGGTGGTGGCAACTCCATCACCCTGTCACAACTTCATTTTTCTCCACTTGATTCATCTCTGAGACAAACAGACATATCTTCGCTTAAACGACTATAACTTCTCGGTCTCAGCTCTAAATGACTTTAAACCACTTACAGCTAAAATCTAACTCAAAATATCAACTTTTGACAAAATTTCAGCTCAATCCAATGAATGGAATACATTTGTTCTTGAAGAGCTTTATGATACTGAGAATCTGTCTAGAATGGTAAAATGCAACACAAAAGTGTTTGAGCTTCCGTCTTCATGATCCGTCAATGAAAATTTCTTGGTTATTTTTATGAGGTCCAATTAGAACATTTCTCCATCCTTTTTGATTATTTAACCTAATTAGTCCAAAAAATCACAAATAAGAGAAAACTACCTCTACAAGTTTAAAAAGCATTAAAACCTGCAAATAAATAAGTAAAAATCCAACTAAAACGGTAAAATAATAGTGTTATAATTAGTGCATCCTTTGTGAGCCCATGTCTCCATATGCTTCTAGAAAGATCACGTTGGTGGAGCTCCCGTTTTCGATGAGTATTCTCTTCACCAAACCATTCGCTACCGTCAAAGATACGACCAAGGCATCATGGTGCAGAATTAGCACTTTCTCATGTTCCTCGGCCGTAAAGCTGACATCATACACCTGGAGATTTTTGCGCTTAGATTCCTAGACCCATGGGATGGTTTTAACAATTCTCGTGCCTTTATTGGCTACTGCATGTGTAATGCTGTTGAAATGGGATCCTCCCGATATGATGTGGATTATGTGGTTGGTTTGGGGGGGGGGGGGGGNCATGAGCATTCATTGAAGTGGGGTCCTCTTGGTTGTTCATTTGCTTTATTAGAGAGAAATTCTCGTAGGTACCCTTTTTTTAGCAGCTCATTGACCCATTTTAAGAGAAATGCAATCCTCTATCCTATGAATGTGGTCATTGTGGAAATCACACCATTTAGAGATGTTTCGATGGATGTATGTGGATTTCATCTTCTGAGGCCACTTGGCCTGAGGGCCCATTTGCCTCAAAACTCTCACTAGCTTGTCTCTAGATGTTGACATGTTTGAGATGTCTAGCCATGTTGTTACAATCATTCTCTCGCTTTCTCCTATATTTAGTGGTCGATGACTGTTTTTGCCCCCCTTTTCCTCATGCTTCTCAAGCAGGTTGTTGGTAGGGCTTGTCATCCTTGCTGCTTGTATTTGTCTGAATGACTTGTCTCTCCAACTTTGGGGAGTATCTTTGCCTGGCATCTAGATCTCCTTCCCACTTTATTCGCGCCTGAGCTCGAGATAGCATGTCTTCCATCGTTTTATGTTAATAGTAGTAACCCCCTTTTGAATGGCGAGAAAGATATGACCACATTATAGTTGGGGATGGATACTTTATCCTGGTTGAAACGGGCCATGTAGCTGCGCAAGGGTTCTGTCTTATGCTGAACAATTTCGTAGAGATCATCGGAAGTCTTTGGTGAGATCATGCTGCTGACAGATTGTTCTATGAACAAATCTGTCAAAGTAGTAAAGGAGTGTACAAATCGATTGGACATGCTAATAAACCATTGCAAAGCTAAACCCGAAAGAGTTAGCCAAATCATTTGCACAAGGCCGCTTCCCTTTGCTCCTTATGTATTGCCACAATGAGTATTCTTTTCATGTATTGGAAATGTGATTTTCAGGGTTACTGGTTCCATCAAATGACCTCATGGTAGGGAAGAAAAACTTCTAGGGGATCTTGATGAGCGATCTCTTTGGAGAAAGGAGTGTATGCGTAGAAGCTTAAGGCATTCCTCCTAATAGGAGGTGTAACATAAGAATACGCTCGATCATTGCCTGGAGTGCCTCAAACTTCTTGGAGGAGATCTCCTCCAGGTATGCAGATTTGGAAGATCGCGGGGCCAAACCCTGACTCATAGTTTAAACCATTACAATTTTGTTTCTTCTTGTGGTGGGTATGTCATTAAGAGCAGCACCATGAGTCTTAACGTTTTTCATGGAATCGCCTTCTCCTGCTGGGTTTTGGCAATTGGGGTTGATCTCAGCAGCCGCAATGTCCAACGATTGCATCCTGGGCACAAGACCCTGAAATATCTGCTTGGCCCTTCCTATGGCCGTCAGAGCTGACCTTCCCTCAATGCCTCATTTTCCAACTTTAGTTGGGTTATCCGTTGGGCATTGTGTTCTAGCTTTTTTGCGTATACCTCTATCTGCTATTTCAAAACTTGCACTTCTTTTGTGACCTCGGGATCTACTCCAATTGATTTCTTCTGGCTTCCGCCAACTCTTCGAGCTGCTTTATCATGATCTCAAGCTGAGCCATCATCTCATCTCATTTCGGGGTTATTGGCAAAGTAGACGCCGCCTCCGTGTTATCTCAAGCCATAATCACGTAGTTTTTGGATGTCCCCTTTTTTGTGGTGCCAAACTGTTAGGGATATAAATTGCGGTGGGTTCTTTGGACCACTACGAAAAAAAGAGATAAAATGGTTCTTGTTGGTGTCAAAAATGGTCATCTCGAAATCAGCGTCTAAGATCGCATCTCTAATCGGACTTACTCGAAAACACGACCAACGTCTAGACTCACCGCCGTCAAGACTTAACGTCTTCTAGACTTACCTCCGTCTTGACTGGTCATCGTCTAGACTTAACTATCATTCAACGAAGTCTATCCTTCCGCGAACAACTAAAGAGCCCGAATGCTAAAGTTAACATCCACGATTTACGGATAACTNACTAAACACCGATTAACGCCAAACCTACGAACGAGTCTTGGAACCAATTGACGACTGAACTAGAGG
>OVAN01001767.1:4766-38108 GCA_900406275.1 Anastatica hierochuntica
TCTATTCCAAATGATAAATCAATTAGGAATCATTACAAACAAATCAAAGAACTCAACCTCATGACTATGGAATCAATGCTTGAACTAATACCACTCTCATGGCTAAAAGTCATATTTGCAAGCTAACATATTTCACTCACGCTCTCGATTTGTTGTGATCATTTAGCAAGTAATCATTAGGAATCGTTCCACTTTGTCACCAAACTCCCTAGCTATCAACTCTCGTTGGCTAAGCTAAGTTTGACATACTTTAGGTTATCCTAGACATTTCATCGAACACCTCTCGGGCGTGAAATGCATACATATCAAGATCAAGTTTTTATCCTAGAGCTAGAATTAAGAACACCTAAACAATTGAGATCTATGTCCTTTCTATCCTTTGACATCATTATCTAACAACCTAATCACTTTCTAATCTACCAATCCAAGATCCAATGTGTTCTACTCACTAAGGCCCATGGAAAACCAAGAAGTGTCACAAGCTTCTTGAAAATCCNNTAGAAGACAAACACAAGAATGATTTTAAAGAGATCCAAGTACAAAGTGTTTACAAATCCTTAAATCACTCTTAAACACATGAAGAACACACAAAAAAACTAGCTTAGGTAGTTCAAATGTTCTTGGTGGGTAAGGGGATGTATTTATTCTAAAAGGGGGTGAGGAAGCCCTAAAAAGGCCATTTTTCGGCGAATGTTGTCAGCCATCGACCTCCTAGGTCGATGGGAGACAACCTGGGGTCAATGGCCAGCAACCTTGGCAGCAAACAACATCTTTTCTTCTGAATGTTGCTAGCCATCGACCTTAGGTAGCCAACCATCAACCTGGAGGTCGATGGCCAGCAACCTTGACAGCTTTTTCTTCTTGTTCTTTCAATTGCCGTTAGAATGGCGTATTATTTGCATATACTCTCTTCTCCACTTCCTCTTGGCTCTTGATTCTCTTTGTTTCTTCACCATTTAAGCATCAAGAATCCATCATCCCAAGCTCTCAAGTTGCTCATCCAAAGGTTGTACCTACAAATGCAAAAGAATGCAATGCAAAGACAAAAATCCTAAACTAGACTCAACTTAGAAACTTTATGAATTATAACACCTAAATGCATTATATACAATCTAAATTCAACTAAAACACATATTAAATGATGCTAAAAATGCGTTAAATTATGATTGAGTCGCTTCGGAAATACGAACAAGATCTAGTCATCCATAGCGAATAGACACGAAAGTCTAGTCCCCCTCCGGGCGACTAGACTCTCGACAAAGTCTACTCGCCCACCGGGTGACTAAACTCTTAGAAAAGTCTGTGTTGGGGTCAAAAACGGTTACAATAAAATCAATGCCTAAAGAAGTAACGAAAACATCGTCTCTCCTTCGAAAATTAAAATCGTGAGAGGATTATCAATTCTGAGGCTCTTGCCATCTAGTCAATCTCCTCTCGACCAAATGTTGAAGCTTCGCGTCTATCAAACCATAAGCGACAGCTTCGCAAAGTGCAATACCTCGCGGAAAACTAAACTCGAGAATAAAGAAATCAACATCCGAGACCTCCAACAGACCTCAGTAAACGAGTTTCGGAGCGATAAAATGTCATCGTAAATGATGGATAACCGCATCCCTTCGAAAATACGAGCAATACAAACAACGGCCAGTCTAGTCGCCCAACGGGCGCCTAGACTCACACTCTAGCTGCCCAACGGGCCCCCACACTCTCGTAAAGTCTATTCGCCCACGGTTGACTAGACCACGCTTTCCCGATCGTCTTCTCCCTCAAATCCTGGTTCGGGCGTTTCTTGTTTTGTAAAAACTTTGTATCGATCGTATAAAATGATAACGCTTTACTCGAACACCGACATTTTCTTAACTATACGATCAGTCTTATCATTTCATAAAATTGTCACCGCGTAGTCGTTCGAAGAACGATTTCTCAGAAAGAAATCGTAAAAATCACTTTGTCGCTAAATGGCCCACAAAGACCCAAAACGCGACAAAAGTCCACTTATGATTTCAGAACGAGAACGGGTCCAACTGCGTCAACGATCTACCCAAGTTTCGGGAAAGATAAAAGGAAAATATGATAAAGTCAAAGTTTGAAGATAAATATGGAAAACTCGTAAAGATATGGAATATTCCTGAAAATTGGAATATTTCAGCGGAAAGATATGCTCAAATCTACGACGGAAAAGGAGACTAGATTAGCTTACGAAGGTATATAGAAGAGGGGCTAAGGAGAACGAGAAAGAGACACAAAAATTTGTTCACAATTCATACTTAGAGCTTTAGGTTTTATTTTCGTTTTTTGTTAGCGAGCTGCGTCTCAATTAAGTTTATCAGTCTTACACTGTTAGAACTAGAATACTCGCCGATAGCTCTCGCGGTCACGACTTACCACCTGTTGTAACGCTCAATGCAGATTCAAAATAAGATCTCTATTTGCTCTATTTTCTTTCGATTCCCTTTTACATTTATCTCGTCGTCTGTTTTCTTCGTACTTTTGATATGTTGTTGTTGGTTTAGCATATATCCAGGACCTCAAAGAAAGTTAGGGTTTCCTGGCTTTCCTCTGAATACGAATATCAACAGTGCGAATTTCGGTTTCCACAATCCTCACAAAGTCCAATCTTTTGTAATATTATTTTGTCTAAGAATTTTGTTGGCGCCATGTCCACCCTCTCAAAGTACAACCATTCTTCCTTCTCTTTTTCACTCCAAGTCGCGTTCTTGATATCCAAAGGAGGAGGAATTGGAGCTCTCACTAAAGAATGCTACACGCTGGTTGACATTTTCAAATGAACCTTCATTGGCATTGATGCTATTTTTGAAGTTGTGGTTCCTTTTGAAGTAGAAGTTTGCTTTGCTTTTCCCTTTTGTGCTTTTTCTCCCGTTTTGCTTCTTGTACTTGGTGTCATTGTGATGGTAACTCGTTTGATTCCTACATTGAAATTTTTATAAGTTCCAAAAATTTACATGAATGTAAGAACTTGAATCCAAGAATGTCCTAATGTTAAAAACCATTCTGATGGCATATTGGAAGATAATACTAATGAAAGATATGACTCATGACACCAAAGTTTTAAGGAATTACAAATTTTCAAATTCTGAGAACTAATCCCGTCACCAATCCATAATCACTTAGTAAAATAGTCATAACTTTGTTTTTACTCAACAGAATTACATAATTCTTGTTGGGAACTTCATATCTATCCATATGCTATCATTTAAGACCATTAAACCACCAACTATCAAGAACATCCAAGAACACTCATTTTAAAACTTTTGCAATTGAGCACTAAATCTTCTAAACTAAGTATTGAGTCCTAATGCCCAAGCATTCTCTAAGCTATTCTAACCATAAACAAACATCATTCAAGCTTAGAACTTTCAAAATCAAAAATTTGAATTTCAAAGAAAATCTTCACCTTTCTTAAAATTTTGAGAGTTAGAGTGCATACCTTTGTTTCTTGAAAGAGGAATGCAAAGAATGCTTCTAAGAAGGGACTACATTATGAACTTGAATTTTTCGAAAACGGGGGTGAAAATTTCGATACTATCCTTGAAAATGGATGAAAATTTTTTTCCTTGAAAGCTTTTGATGAGAGAGAAGATATGTTGCAACTGAAGAAGAGGCTCAATAAACATGTGTTTATTAAAATAATTTAAAATACTCCCCTCTTTCTTCATTTCTCACAATTTGGCCCGACATTGCAAAATTGGTAGATTTTTGCTTGAAATCTCCCTGGGAATCCCCTTTGTATCACTTCCGTTTATCTCCATCCTCCTACAAAGCAAAGCCATCGAATGTGAATCAAAGATCTAAATAGATAAAATTAAAATTGGAATTTCAAAAACAATTATTTATATGACAAAGTGATTTTTCTTGGGAACGCCTCACAAGGGCGCTTTTTTATAGTCATTAGCTTGACTTTGAAGTTGTCTACTATGATCGTGCTTTGCGAAGAACGAGAACACTCGCTTCTTCTATCATTTTATCCGCTAGGTAAGGCTTGTATCGTTGCCTATTCACTGTGAATTCCTCTCCTGAGTGGTTCTTCAAAGTTATCGAACTATATGACATTACTTCTTCAACAACAAATGGATCGGACCACTTCGACTTTAACTTCCCCGGGAAGAGCTTATACCGAGAGTTGAACAATAGAACCTTATCCCCTTTCTTGAATTGTTTCTTGAGGATCTTCTTATCATGAAAGGCTTTTGTCTTCTCCTTGTAGATTTTGGAGCTTTCATAAGCGTTTTGCCTCAAGTTTCAATCTCTTCCAATTACACTAGTCTTCTTTCTGTAACTTCTATGAAATCAAAATTGAGTTTCTTTGTTGTCCAAAGTGCCTTGTGTTCTAACTCAATATGTAAGTGGCAAGATCTTCCCTAGATGAGGTTAAAGGGTGTGGTTCCAATAGACGTCTTGAATGCTGTTTTATATGCCAAAAATGCATCATCAAGCTTCATAGACCAATCCTTCCTATTAACTCAAACTATCTTCTCTAGTATTTCCTTGGTTTTTCTATTGGATACCTCTACTTCTCCCGAAGTTTGTGGGTGATAAGGTTTTGCCACTTAATGCTTCACTCTATTGTTCTTCAAGAGCTTCTCAAAAACTTTGTTGATGAAGTGGCTTCCGCCATCGCTTATCACTATCCTCGGGGTTCCAAATCTTGGAAAAATGATTGTTTTGAAAAGCTTGACAACTATCCTTGCATAATTTTTTGGACTTGCAATTGCTTTTACCCATTTGGAGATATAGTCAACCGCTACTAAGATATAGATATTCCCATTCGACTTAGGGAAATTATCCCTGAAATCTATTCCCCACACATAAAAGATCTCTAATTCAAGTATAGGATTTAGGGGCATCTCGTTTCTCTTTATTATATTTCCCCTCCTTTGACAAACATCACACTTGGAGACTGCTTCATGTGCATCCTTGATCATTGAGAGCTATCAAAATCCCAATTGTTTGGCTTTTCGAACCGTCTTGAAAGTGGAAAAATGTCCACCATAGTTAGCACTATGACATTTGGATATGATCTCTCTTGCTTCTTCTTCTGGTACACATCTCCAATATAGTTTATCTTTACATTGCTTGTAGAGGAAAGGATCATCCTAATAGTATGATTTTATATTGCGGTATAACTTCTTCTTTCCATAGGTTCACATGTCCTGCGGTTCTTTTCCACTCACAAGATAGTTGACAAAGTCGGCATACCAAGGAATTGTTGTTGAAACCGCACTTTTACACTCTTCTTCCCAATAATCAAGAATTCCATCAATGAGGATGTTTCTATCGAGTTTATTTAGTCTTACAAGAGTGAGTCATTTATTGGTAGTCCATACTCAACCTTCATCCTTGATAAGTATTCTGCTACTTTATTCTCAATCCCCCTTTTATCTTTGATTTCTAGATCAAACTCTTGTAGAAGGATTATCCACCTTAGCAACCATGGCTTAACATCCTTCTTAGTCAACAAGTGCCTCAAAGCTGCATGAACCATGTACACAATAACCTTTGATCCCACTATGTAAGACCAAAACTTCTCAAAGGCAACAATTATGGGTAGAAGCTCTTTCTCCGTAGTGGCATACTTAGTTTGATGCTCTTCCAATGTTTTGCTCGCATAGTCGATCACATGAAGTTTCTTATCTTTTCTTTGTCCCAAAATTGCTCCAACCGCAAAATCGCTTGCATTGCACATGATCTCAAACGACAAATCCTAATTAGAAGTTTGCATTATTGGAGCCGTTATCAAAGCTTCTTTGATCGTTCTAAAAGCTTTCATACACGCTTCATCGAAATCAAATGGCACTTCCTTGCAAAGTGATGTGTACATATTTTCATGCATATTTGATGCATTTTAGCTTAGCTTCATCCGCATTTAGGTTATAAATATTGCATATAAGTCTTAGATGCATTAGTTTAAGTCTACAGTCTAGTTTAGGAGCATATTGCATTTGCATACCATTTTCTTTGCATTTGTAGGTGCAATTTCAAGATGGATTCATGGAGGATCTAGAGGTGAATCTAAGGTGGAAGTGGAGTTAAAAACCAAGGACAAAAAAAGCTAACAACTATGGAAGAAGTTAGGATCAAACAAGGCATCAAAGAGGAGAAAGAAGACACAAGAAGCTACCAAGGGACCCAGGCATCAACCCAGAGGTCGATGCTGGCCAACATTGGGTCGATGCTGGCTTCCCTTGACAGTCTGCTGCCCAACGTGACCTAGCATCGACCCCTGGGTCGATGCCAGCCTCCCTTGGGTCGATGTCACGTAACCTTGACGTGACCCTTTTTAGGGCTACCTCTCTCCTTCTCTTAGTATATATAGCCCCTTATGTACCAAGAACAAACATATCACTACTTATGCTTAATAAAACTTCTCTTTTCTTTCACTTTGAGATCTAAGAACTTTTTAATAACTCTTTATTTTTCTTGAGTGATTTGGATCTTTTCTCCTTCATCTCTTTCTTTAGATATATTCTTCTAAAACCATGGGAGCTCAAAGACCCATCTCTTGTCTTTGGATTTCCATGACTTTTAGTGANTGAGTAGATCCATCTTGGATCTTGAGATATTGTACTGCTAAGGTTATATCTAGGGTTGTGATGGATGATTAGGCTAGATCTTGGCATAGATTGCTACTAGATCTAGTTTAGATCTTCATAGTTATATGCTTGCTCATTGAAGCCTAGAAAGTGTTCGATGAAATGCCTAAGAGAACTAGATCTATGTGTTTCATTTGAGCCCATGAGAGTGGATGTTACCTAAGTGCTATATGGCTTAAAGGGCTTGAGAATCACTATCACTTACATGTTTAGATAGGCAACAAACGAGAGTTGAACCTTGTAATGTGAAGGGTGAATACATCTCTGTCACGAGAGTGGGTTGATCGACAAAATAGGGATCCTTGGTCTAGGAATAGCTTCGATCCTCTAATAAAGCCTTACCAAAGTCCATCACATCTCTAGATTGAACCCGAACCCATAACCATTGTCTCAAGATCCTATTTTTTTATTTGATTAAGTTTACTCATTTCTTGTTTTAATTTCTTGCTAGCTTTCTTATTGCTTTCTTTTGTGAGTTTTCACCATGTTTGGCCTTAACTCCCATTAGATTTAGTGGAGAGCTGTGAAAATTCCCTACTAAATCGCCCCTAGACTAGAACCCTTGGTGCATTCTCTTTGCTTAGGTTATACTAGTCGAGCTTCTAAATCTTTGGACGACCCTAAATTACTACGATTGACTTCGTTCCTTTGTGGGATTAAAAGTAGGGCATTAGGTTTATAAATTGTAAACTTGGCCCACATCAAGTTTTGGCGTCGTTGCCGGGGATTCAAGCTTTAGCTAGGATCTTCAAAGATATTTCTAGGATTCAAGAACTAGGATTTATCTTTTTGCTTATTTTATCTAATTTTCTTACTTTCTTTTGTTGATTTTCTTTGATTTGTGAAGGTACATGATAACAAGATCAAGAAGTGAGCCAAATACAAGACTTCTTGATATTGATCCAATAATCATTGAAAAGCAACACTCAAAGCAAAGAAGAGCTAGAGAGAGACAATCCCATCTAAGAAGGTTGGATATGAATCAAAAAGGTTGAACAAGAGAATCCTCCACCTATGGGGAACCCTCAACAAGAACGAATTCCTCCTCTTAATCAAGGGAATTTTGTGGGTCAAGGAGGCCAAGGAAACGTCCATTTCTCCTCCCAAGAGAAGAACTGATGATTGGAGAAGGCGATGAGCCATTTACTTATGGCGAAAGGATGGGTATAAGACCCCCACCAATCCGAAAAAATAATTATGAAATCAAGTCAAGCTTGATCAATATGGTGCAAAATGCTCTATTCTTAGGTCTTGTGTTGTAAAAGCCCTTGAGCACTTGGAAAACTTTGAAAGGTTGACCGGAACGTTGAAGATCAATGGAGTATCGGAGGACATCATCAAGTTGACTTTTTTTCCATTCTCTTTAGGAGACAAAGCATCTCAATGGGAGAAAGGAGTTGTGACCTCTTCTATCACAACATGGGACAAGTGTTAGAGGAGATTCTTGGCTAAGTTCTTCTCGCCCCAAAGGATGGCAAATATTAGGATTAAGATCTCCACCTTTAATCTAGGAGGAATGGAATTGCTCTATGAAGCTTGGAGACACTTCAATGGATATCTAAGGAGTTGTCCTTACCACGATATCAAAAAGGGCAACCTTCTTCAAATTTTCCATAGTAGTATCCAAGAGAAGTACCAATTGGCTTTGAACACCGCCTCCATGGGAAGCTTTGCTAGTCTTCGCCGATCAAGGAGAGAAGCTCATAGACAACCTATCCCAAAGCGACAATTGCGATGGGGATGACTATGATAGAACGGTGAGGACCACCGGATCTAAGGAAGACAAGATCAAGGAGCTAATTGATAAAGTTTACAGGCTCTTACAACAAACAAAAAGAAGTGTTCACTTCGTTGAAACCAAATTCGAAGGAAAAGAGGTTGATAATCAAGAGGAAGTGAGCTACATACAAGGAGGGTACTACCAAAAACCCTTCAACCAAGGGTAAAAGCCTTTAAACAACAACTAATCCTACCAAAGCACTAATGTGGAGAATCCACAAGATCAAGTCTATACTTCAAAAACAAACCAACAAGGGTACCAATACCAATCTAAACAAGGCTACTACCAAAAGCCTCAACAACAAACCGGTCCTACTAAAGAAGAAGAGAATCATGCTATGCTCAAGAAGCTAGTGGGAGGACAAAATGAGACAAAAGCCGAGCTCAACAAGAAGTCTGGGGAGATTAATGTGAGGATAGAGTCAATCTACCGAGACATGAACGTCAAAAATGAAGATCTTTCTTCACATGTCAAGGTAATAGGTTCTCAACTCCAACAAGTGATCCCAGACAGTAAGGGAAAATGAGTAGCTAAAGAGAAGGGAGAATCAAGCAAAGGTTATTGCAATGCCTTCTTAGAAGAGATCGACCACATTCCTCAACCATGGGACGATATTGTCTTTACTCTTGAAGAAGAAAAGATTATTGATGATTTTGAGAATTTCTTTTTGAATCCTCTTGATGAGATTATTGATTTCTTCGATGTGGATTTGGTTGGGAACCCAGATTTTAAGGAAGTTCATGCCGAAATTGACCTTGAAATTGAAGAGAAAGACGCTCCAATTGGAACGGAGCTTGAGAAAAAGAACACTCCTTTGGATAAAGGAGGTGTCGATATTGAGAAAAAAAGAAGAAGAGCATTTGCTTGTTGATAAGGCTACTAAGGAAGAGGTTTTTGAGGAAGCTAAGAAGGATGATAGCATCATGGAAGAAGAGAAACTCAATGTCTCAAGGAAAGAGACATTTGAGATAAAGGATGAAGAACCAAAGCCTCCTAGTAGTGAGCCTAGTGAGAAGGACATAATCGAAGAGGAATTCTCCATCTTGGATTATTCTTCTATAAAGTAATGCTTGCCTTACCCTCAATGTCATAAGAAAGAGATCTTAGGGGTGCTCTATCGTAAGATGAAGCTTGATGGCGGTTTAGACATCCCTCAAGAATGGTACAAGTTGGCCAAAATCGATGGAAGGGTTAAGGAGAAGCTTGAAAAGAAATTGGCCACCATATAAAGAGTATAGAAGGTGATTCAAGCTAAAATTATCTCAATCTGTATAGTGGGAGAGAAGTTCTTAAAAGGAGCAATGACGAAGGAAGGTTCGTAGTGCCTTGTGCTTTAAGATGCTCTGAATTTGATAATGCTCTAGCGGATACTGGAGCTAGCTTGAACGTTATCTCTCTAGACCGCATAAATGAGCGTTATTTTGAAGGTGAAATCAAGGAAGGTGTTAATCCCGTGCTTCTGGGAGATGCTACTTGAAAAGTTGCAATGGGGAGGTTGGAAAATGTGAGGCAAAGAGTGGGAAACACTTATGTGGAGAGCAACTTCGTGGTTATGGATAACAAATCCATTTAAGTTAAATTCCCAATTCTACTTGGAGCTCCTTTCTTGTTTACTACGGGTGCCATAATAGATTGTGAAGCGAAGAAGTTCACATTGAAATACGTCGACAAAGGAGTATCTTACCCTATGATCGATCTAGATAAAGACATCGGGTATTGTGGTACAATGTACCAAGGAAAGGCAAAGGAAATGCCTAAAAATCATGATGAGAGGGTAGCTAGAGGAGAAAACATTCAAGAAATTGGATCTCCAATTTTCAAAAGTGGCTACAACCCGAATGTCTACAAAGGTAAAGGAGTTGCTAACTTCTTTAAGGTAAGGGATTATGCTATGAAGAAGGCACCGATGGGACCCGACTTAGAAAGGATGGTCCTTCATTTCATCAACTAAAAAGAAAGAAGAACGGTCTATCTAATAACCTTATACAAGCGTACTTGAGAGGCAATCTCATGCATATCCTTTGTAAATATTTCTTTTTAAGTCTTTAATTTTCATGCCTTTAATATCAATAATGGTGATTTTGTCTTGGGAAAGCCTCGTTCCAAAGACATTCTTTTGCTCTAAGCTTAGGTACCAAAGGAGAACTAAATCAAAGCAAGGATCAAGGCCAAAATTGAGTAATAGATAGACACTTTCAACAAGTCGATATGACTCAATTTTAAAGACACTCCATTGGTCAAGGTAAGTTCTCTTGAATTCAAGCATCTAATTTGCATTTCACCATTTAAAATAATTTCAAGAGTGACTTTGCAAAGCTCGATTTGAGAAAACTAAACCAGTTTTGATCCAATGTAAAAACCTTTGGTCCTAATTTTTTAAAAGTTAAACTTGATTTTCTCTCCAAAGTTGTATTTAAAGATTTCAACGGTGATTTTATTAAACTTTTGCAAAATGGTTATAAAAGAATTTTCTAGGGACCCCTTTTGCAATTTTTGAAAATTTCACCAACTTGGACATTTGAGCATTATTGGCACATGTTATTTGAAAAAGCTATAACTCTCTTTCTCTTAGCATCATCATCGACATTTCTATCACTTCAAAGCTAAGCTTTGTGCTCTTGAAATCTTTAAGAGAAAACTTGAGAATTTTCACAAGAATCATCCATTTTTGCAAGTATTTCACAAGCTCTTCACTTCTCACACTCATATTTGCATCAAGAAACAAAGGTATGGATAAAAACTTCTTCTCTTTTTAATGATGATTTTCGATTTTCATTAAAAGGAAAGAGTTAGATGTTGCTTGTGAATTATCTTGGTAGCTAGAGGTTAGTTGTTGAGTTTTCATGAATTAGATCTTCTTAAAAACAACTAAAATTGCTTGAATCATGGGTTGTTCTTCTTTTTGAATAGTAGTAATGAATAGTGTTCTTGAGAGAATTTTAGGGAAAATTAGTTTAATTGGTTCTTATGTTGATTTCATGGTATATATGCTTGATTTCCATGAATAATTCAAAGAGTTTGTAATTTTTGAACGATGTCCTTTAATGCCTAAAATTTCGATTTTCATAGGCTAAGTGGATTGCTTTTGAACTTTCCTTTAAGTTGTCATTGCATTGTTATATTGTTAAGATGCTTGCTTTGCTTGTTTTTCATTGATGAAATCTTTGAGCATTGTTCATTACCATTGGATTTGGATAAATTATATTAAGTGCACACTTATCCGAATTTAATGAAGATCTTTGAATGAGTTAAATGAACATCCTCATGGCAATTCTTATAGGCATCTTACTCATGTCATATGCATCTTTCGATTATTCGTGAAATTTTGAAAATGCTAAGCTTGGAAATTGCCGAAAATTTTGATCAATTTTTGAAGAAAATTTTTTATCCCTGCGACCTTTTGGTATAACAATTAGATTGAATTTTTTGGTTAAGGAAATATGCTAAGAATCAATAATTATCGTGACTTGTCCTTGAATGTTTAAAATTGATTCAAAGCTAAATGCCTCTTATGCCTTTACATTCGTTTGTTAAAGAAATTTTTGAAATCACAAATATCTACTACCTTTGGTAGATCGGAAAAATGGCATCAAGTGAACAAGCAAATGTGACTTACGCAAGTTAGTATGATGCGGAGACAAGCTTTTACTTACATCTCCAAGAAAATGCCAAGGTCATTGGGACAAATTGGGCAGATGAGGACATTTTGAGGGAAATGGATATCCATAATCAAGTGAAGTACTTGATTAGGAAAATGGACATGGGGAACATTCTATCGATGAACCATTCGGCTTACAGTCACCCAACTCTCCAATTCCTCTCAACGGTTAGCATGGTACAAGGGCATGGTCCTTATGAAAGCTTCGGGTACCTCACGTTTAGAATCAAGGAGGACTTGTACAAGGTACCCCTTGAGGATATTAGTCAAGTATACGGGTTTGATTAAACGAAGGAATATTTTTGTTATGGGTACGGACTTGAATCAAGGATACTTTGGGAGCGAATATCATTTGTTGAATATGATGAAGGTTCGGCCAAGCTATCAATGGTTCGAAACCCAACCATTCGATACCTTTTGGAATTGCTTGGGAACACATTTGTGGGAAGAATCTCGCCTAAACTAGTGAGCCTCTTTATTTTGAAGCTATTGTTCCTAAGTGTCATGATGTTGATGAAAGGACCAAGTGGGGAGATAATAGAAGACCTCAAGGGAAACAATGTAAACAACGGAGGTGTCTTCATCTCCGAGATATTGGATTACCATCACGAGTTGAGGACCACGAGTAAGCCATTGATACGCAGAGGCGGATTCCTCACTCCTTTATTTCTCCATGTAGGAGTAAACCATGGGGAATTCTGTAAGTTGAAGGGAGAGCAGAAAATGGGCATGAATCACTTGGTTAAGGAGACGTTTCTCTATGGGTATCATGACTTAACCAACATCCAAGTGATCTACTTTTTCATTGATGAGGAAAGACAAAGGAAGGTGTGCTACTTGCCTTTACAAGAGAACACTAGAGCCACTAAGGATGAGAACCTCTCATTGCATCTACCCCAGAACCTACTTGTCAACCATCACTCCCTACCGAGTTAGCCAAGACTCTAAAAGTTCGAACCCCATGAGCCACAACCCAACCAAGAAGATGAAAATACCTTCGACTTTGAGTACCAAAGAGAAGAACCACCCACAAATTACCAAAGGAATGAATACGAGATATACTTAGAAAGAAAGGTTAATGACCAGGAGAAGATCATAAATAAACAAGGAAACTTTCTCACTAAATTATGGAGGAGAATGAAGAAGAGCGACAAGTATAATCGCTATGCCACATCAAGTGAGCAAGAAGCGGAAGATAAAGATTCAAGCGGTTATGAACACCTACAACCGAGGCATTTGGTAGCTCTTCCGCCATTGGTGATATGGGAACAACAAGAGCATGGAATGCAACCACCAAGGACTTAATTTCAAGAGCCGTCTCAGAAGAAACATGGTAAAGACACCGTTGGCCCTTCTTCGTCTCGGCCAGGAAGATCAAAACATAACAACAATGAACCCGATTCCTCCGCCGGATCCACAAGACACTCATACACATGAGTTTTCTAAAGGTACACCTACTATCCATTGTATATACCATTGCATATTTTCGGTTTTCATATGTGTGTTAATGGGTCACTCTCACGGTTTAAAGTTCACCGAGACGGTGAAGTTTAAGTCCGGGGGAGGGGCTTAGTACTAATGCTATTTTGAGTTCTGTTGTTTTCTTTTCATGCATATTGAGTCTTGCATTGTAGATAGTTATGACTTATAAAAAACCAAAAAAATCGAAAAAATTTCAAAAAAATCCAAAAAGATTTTCAAAGCTTTGCATATAGATTGCATACATTTGTGAATACTTAGTTTGCAAGAGCATATATGATTGCATTTTGTATAGAGAAGAATGATGAAACTACCTCATAGATAGATGAGTTTTGTTTAATTAATAATGCCCTCACTAGAAGTAAGATGTTGCCTAGACCATTTTTTTCCTTACGAAAATCCTTGATCGGAATTGACCACCTAAAGGTCTTTGCGAATGTTGAAGTAAACTATCTTTTGAAGTCAATTCCTACCTAAGATGGCTTTTTAATGAATTTTAGCATCTTTCTTATGGGCTTTGTCATACTTGATCATGGGAAATCACTACATTTGAGCTATGTTTTAACCATCTTTTACCACTCTTTCTTAGCTCAAAATGCTACTCTAATCTTTAGAGTAGTGACCTACCCTTATGAACCCTTAACCTTTCTTTCAAGACCCCCTATTATTTTGATATGTGAGGCCTCTTTAGGAAAGTGCACACAGGTGAAAAATCCCACGTGAAATGAAGTTGAACGACAAAGAGAATACTTTCTTAGAGTTAGCCTCACTTTAAGGCTAACAAGAGAATACTTCCTTAGAGTTTTGGGTTTGTCTATGTCTTGGAAATGGTTTGTGAATATTGAGTCAAGTAGATTTTCCTTAGTGCTTATATGATCCGATGTTGTTTCAATAAGAAAAAGAAAGAAGGGAAAATCGCAAAAGATAAGAAAAAGAAGTGAAAAAAAAAGGCACTAGAGATTAATACTAAGTTTAAGCTCTAGCTTAGAGAGAGTCCACCCTTAAAACGAAAAAGAAAGAAATAATCCAAGTGATTAGATAGTGGCTGTTAAAATTTAAAAGAAGGTTAGTAGCTTAGAAGTTTAAAAGTTTAAGAATCTCTAGTTTTCTATAAAAAGAAAAACAATGAGTGAGTTTGGTTCAATAAAAGTTTATGGTTTCTAGATTTAGGATGGGTAATTATATCAAGTAACTGTCTAGATCCTTAGGAAGCTATGAGGTGGGAACAATTAGAGGAAGTAAATGATTTGTATGCGTAAATTGTTCGGCTACCACCTTTCTTTTGCCTATTGTCTTGCACTACTTTGTTTGAGAGAAACCACTTTAAGTCAAGAGAACCCTCTTCTTTTCAAACTTCTTTACATTAAAATCCTTCTTTAAACTCCAAATCGAATGGATAAGATGCATTGCCCATAGGTAAAGAACTCACGCCTTAGCTTAATTGAATGTAAAAAGGAATTAGCGATGGGATAGTTTATGGATGCTTACCTTAGACTCTAAGAGTTGGTTTTGTGATGATCATGGAGAAGTACATAGGCTCTTAGATACTTGTTTTGAGGACATTGGGCATAAGGCATTACTTTTCTTATCTTGGTGTTGAGTTCCCACTTGCAAACCTCATTTCCGCGTTTGATCTTTGTTGTTTGCTTGGGGACAAGCAAAGGGCAAGCCCGGGGGTGTTGATGTGTACATATTTTCATGCATATTTTGATGCATTTTAGCTTAGTTTCATCCGAATTTAGGTTGTAAATATTGCTTATAAGTCTTCTAATGCATTATTTTAAGGCTAGAGTCTAGATTAGGAGCATATTGCATTTGCATACCATTTTCTTTGCATTTGTAGGTGCAATTTCAAGATGGATTCATAGAGGGTCTAGAGTTGAATCTAACGTGGAAATGGAGCTAAAAACAAAGGACAAAAGGATCTAAACACAATGGAAGAAGTTAGGATCAAACAAGACATCAAAGAGGGGCAAGAAGACTCAAGAAGCTGCCAAGGAACTCAAGCATCCACCCAGAGGTCGATGCTGGCCAACATTGGGTCAATGCTAGCTTCCCTTGACAGCCTGCAGCCCATCATAACCTATAATCGACCCAGGGGTCAATAACAACCTCCCTTGGGTCGACGCCAAGCAACCTTCACGTGAAAAGACCCTTTTTAGAGCTTCCTCTCTCCTTCTCTTAGTATATATAGCCCCTCATGTACCCAGAACAAACATATCACAAATTATGCTTAAGAACACTTCTCTTTTCTTTCATTTTGAGATCTAAGAACTTTGTAATAACTCTTTATTTTTCTAGTGATTTGGATCTTTTCTCCTTCATCTCTTTCTTTAGATATATTCTTATAAAACCATGGGAGCTCAAAGACCCATCTCGTGTCTTTGGATTTCCATGACTTTTATTGAGTAGATCCATCTTGGATCTTGAGATATGGTAGGCTAAGGTTAGATCTAGGGTTAGGATGGATGATTAGGCTAGATTTTGGCATAGATTCCTACTAGATCTAGTTTAGTTTTTCATAGTTATATGCTTGTTCATTGACTTCTAGAAAGTGTTCGACGAAATTCCTGAGAGAAATAGATCTATGTCTTACACTTGTGCCCATGAGAGTGGATGTTGCCTAACTACTAGATGGCTAAAAGGGCTTGAGCATCACTATCACTTACATGTTTAGATAGGCAACAAACGAGAGTTGAGCCTTGTAATGTGTATGGGTGAATAGATCTCCGTCCCTAGAGTGGGATGATTGACAAAAGAGGGATCCTCGGTCTAAGAATAGCTTCGATCCTCTAATAAATCCTTACCAAAGTCCATCACATCTCTAGATTGAACCCGAACCCATAAACATTGTCTCAAGATCCTATCTTTTATTTGATTAGATCTAAGTTTACTCATTGCTTGCTTTACTTTCTTGCTAGCTTTCTTATTGCTTTCTTTTGTGAGTTTTCACCATGTTTGCCCTTGATTCCCATTAGATTTAGTGGAGATCCGTGACAATCCCCTACTTAATCGCCCCCTAGACTAGAACCCTTAGTGCATTCTCTTTGCTTAGGTTATACTAGTCGAGCCTCTAAATCCTTGGACGACCCTAAAGTACTACGATTGACCCCGTTCTCTTGTTGGATTGAAAGTAGGGCATTAGGTTTATAAATTGTAAACTTGGCCTACGTCATAAAGTAGTCTTGTCATAGGCCTTGCTATATGAGAGAAAACCTTAATGAATCTCCTATAAAAACCCGCATGACCTAGGAAGCTTCGTATTCCCTTAACCATTTGCGATAGTTCCAATTGCATTATCACTTCTATCTTTGCTTTATCAACCTCAATTCCCTTCTTTGAAATCTTGTGTCCAAGCACTATCCCTTCTTGAACCATAAAATGGCACTTTTCCCAATTAAGAACTAGGTTGGTCTCTTCATATTTCTTCAATACCCTAGATAAGTTAAAAAGAAAATCACCAAAGGAGTCTCCATTTACGGAGAAATCGTCCATGAAGACCTCCATACATTCCTCAATCAAACCATAAAATATAGACATCATGCATCTTTGAAAAGTAGTGAGCGCATTCCATAAAACAAATGGCATTCTCCTATATGCATAGGTACCATAAGGACATGTAAAGGTGGCATTCCCTTGATCCGTAGGACGAATTGATATTTGAAAGAAGCTGGAGTAACAATCTAAAAAGAAATAATATGATCGATTAGCTAGGCGCTCTAACATTTTATCAATGAAAGGCAACGAGAAATAATCTTTCCTAGTTGATGAATTAAGCTTCTTATAATCGACGCACACCCTATGACTGGTTATGGTTTTAGTAGAGATTAGCTCATTTTTATCATTCTTAACAACCGAAACTCCTCCTTTCTTAGGAACAACATCAGGAGAAATCCATATGCTATACGAAACAGGATATATGATCTTTGCCTCAAGGAGTTTCAAGATTTCCTTACGGACCACATCTTTTAAGTTAGGGTTAAGTCTCCTTTGGGGTTCAATCGAGGTTTTCGACTCATCTTCTAAATGAATCATATGCATGCAAAAAGATTTGGGAATCCCTTTTATGTCATCTAATGATTAACCTATTACTTTTCTATACTTTCTTAGTTCATTCAATAAAAATTCCGTTTCATTCTCATTTAGACTATCATTTATGATCACGAGATAGGTAGAATTAAGACCAAGAAATGCGTACCTTAGACCTTTCAGTAGTGGCTTCAAATCCACTTTCGGAGCCTTAAGCTCACTCCAATCTGAGTCTTCCTTGTCTGCTTTTTTATCCTCTTTTGGACTTGGTTCATCTTCTCCTATATTCAATGCTACCACTTCACTTGATTCCATCGGTTGAGTATTAAGCAATCTTTTGTATTATGTGGCTTCATTTGAGAGGATTGCTTTTGATCCCTTTTTGTATACTAAGGCTACTTCCTAGTCTTCTTCCATGTATAGTTTCTCTAGCTTTCTGGCGAAATCATCATCAAGGCATTCAATGGAGAATGCGATTTCATCTATAGTTTGTTTCTTAATGACATCCGTGATGTTGCAATTTAATATCAAATCGCCAAGGTGGAGATCAATCTTTCCTCCTCTCACATTAATAATTGTTCCTACGGTTGAGAGGAATGGTCTTCCAATAATGATAAGATTTAGTGGCTCTTCATCCATATTCAAGACCACAAAATCCGTCGGAACCTCACAATTCCCAATCATCAATGGCAAATCTTCAAGAATGCCAACTGGATACTGAATAGATCTATCCGCCAATATCAATTGGATCCTTGTTGGTTTGAATCTTGCGTAACCATGCTTCTTCAAAACCGTCAAAGGCAGTAAGCTCACACTTGCTCCCAAATCAAGCAAACGTTTCCCAAAGTTTATATGCTTCAAAGTATAAGGCAAAGTGAAACTTCCATAATCTCTTCTTTTCGTAGGAAGCGTGTTTTAAATAATAACACTACTTTCATTAGTCACTACTTCCATAACAGAATCGATTATCTTCCTTTTCGTGACCATATCTTTCAAGACCTTTGTCACTATGGGATTGTCTTGACACCACTCCATGAATGGGATGGTCACCACGAGTCCTCCCATATGATCCCTTATCTTCTTTTACCTAATTTCAAGAATTTGCTTCTTAAACCTACCCGAAAAGGTTAGATTCAACTCGTCTATAGGAACATTAGTGTCGGCGGGCATATAATCCTTACTCTTCTTTTGGCGTTGAGGAGGTTTGCTTTTGCTCTCTTTTTCTTGACCCTTAGGCGTCTCTTTAGGTGCCTCTTCTTTCTAGGTTTCTTCTTGGTTAGTTGCCCATAGAGCCATTCCAAATGTTCACCTACAAATGCAAAGAAATGCATGCAAATGCAAGATAATCCTAAACTAGACTCAATTCCTAAACTAAATGAATTTTGAAACTAAAATTCATTATATACAACCTAAATGTAATCAAAACATGGATAAAATAGGCTCAAGAATGCATGAAAATGTGTACACATCAACTCACCAGACTTGCCCTTTTGCTTGTCCTCAAGCAACCAACAAAGACCAACTCCAGAAGCGAAGTTTGAAAGCGGGAACTAAAAGCCAAATTAGAAAGGACGCCTTACACGCAATGTCCTAAAGAGAAGTAAAATAGTGCATGGATCAACAAAGACTCATTGTACTTCACCATATTCATCACAAAACTGTCTTTAAGAACTTAGGCTAAGCGTCCACATGTCACATTCTCAACCAATCTCATTTACATTCAATTTAGCTTTCATATGTGTTTTGTACTTATATATGGGAAAATTATCTAGTCCGTTTGGTTTGGTAAGAGAAAGGTTAATGATAAGAAGAAGTGTTTAAAGAGAAGGTTTCACTCGTCTTTAAGGTGGTTTCTCTCAATAAGTAGTGCAAGATGTTAGGCAAAATCGTGGTGGAGTAAAAAAATTTATGCATACAAGGTCTTATTTACCTCTAATGATTCCAACCCAAAAATGTCAAAGTCTACATAACTACCCTTTGTGTTTCCTAGTATTCACTTAAACTCATTTTTCTCTTTCTTTTTACGACAACTAGAGACTCATATCCGATTTTTACTTTGCTTCTAACCTTCTTTCTACTATTCTAGAGCCATATTCTAATAAAACTTTTTGATTTATTTTTCTTTTCTCAAAATCTAAGTGTTGACTCTACTATAATTTTATTTTTAGTTGCGAAGCTTAGAGCTAATATTTTTTTAAATCTCTAGTGTCTTTTTCTTCTTCTTTTCTTTCATTTCTTTTTTCTATTTTCTCTTTCTCTTAATCTCAACTCAAACTTTAGATGATCTGACATTAAAACTTTACTTCCCATGGTTAGATACCAACACATTCTCATTCCCCAAAAACTAGTATAAACATCAAAGAACAACCGTCCTAAATTTTTAATTAGCCTTAAAGTTAGACTAATCCTAATTAAGCACTCTCTTGTCGTTCAACTTCTTTGCATATTTGATTTCGCCCATGTGTGCACTTTGCGAAAGATGCCACACAATAAATATTTTAGGGGGTTTGAAAGGAAGGTCTAAGTGTTGATATGGGTGAGGTAACAATCTAAAATTGACAGTAGCCACTTGAACTAAGAAAGGGTGTAAAATTCGGTAAACAAAGCTCAAGTGTCTCATGTTTAATCCACGATTAAGTATGACTAAGCCTACAAACAAGAAACTTAAGTCAAATTTAATTTCCACTTAGTTGAGATTGACCTTATAAGATAACAATTTTACACATTAACCTAAGACTTCAAGAGGTTAATTCAAAAGATGGGTTTTCCAATAAATTCAAGATGGTCTAAGCATCATCATTCTTCTAACGAGGGCATCAAACATTAGGCAAAACTTAACTATATACAAGGCATTCTCATCATTGTTCCCTAGGCAAATGCAATCATATATAAACCCTAACAACCTAATTTTATACAGATGAATGCAAACTACATGAAATGCCTTGAAAACAAATTGAAAATCCTTTTGATTTTTTACAAAATTTTCAATTTTTTATGTTTTGCATAAAACATAGCTATTTACAATGCATATTCACAATGCATGACTCAAGGATGATCAAAAGAAAACAAAAAAAAAATGCTCATTAGTACTGATGTGAATAGGTTTTTATGCATTTTCAAACTCATTTTATCATTGTTTTAGTTGCTTTTAGGTTGTACATATTGAATTTAAGTGTTAGAATTCACTTATTTTCTTAGTTGTGTCTAGTCTAGAGATTTTTGCATTTGCGTATGTCTTTTTGCATTTGTAGGTACAACCTCTTGGTGATCAATTTGAGCGCTTGGGATGATGGATTCTAGAGCCTTGAATGATTACGAAACAAGGGGAATCAAGAACAAAAAGCATAGAGGAAAGGTAGATGCAAGAAGGCTATCAAGGGAGCAAAGAAGAAGCTAAAACAGCCAAACGCATGTATCTATCGGTCATCCTGGTCGATAGTGGCATGAACAAGACTGATAGCCACATGCACAGGATGACTTGCAGCCTGATGCATGTCGCTATCGACCAGGTGGTCGATAGCCACATGCATGGGATCGATAGTAGCATGCACAGACGCTAAAATCACCCATTTTCACCTGTAAATACCCCCTAAACTTAATTTTGTGAGGAAAACTCTTCTCCTACTATTCTCTTAGAAAATTTTGATTTTTGGTGACTTTCCTTTTGGTCTTTAAGATAAAGAGTCTCTCTTTTTAAAATTGTATCTTGGATCAAAAACTCAACTTTATCTATGATTATGCTTTATATTTCTTAATCTCTTTTCTTTCTCTTTAGCATGTGTGAGTAGTCTCTTTTGATGGATCTATGGGTGTTGAGATTTGCTTACTTTAGGTTGTAAAATTGGTGTTAGGGAAGGTTAACCGACTTCAAAGGATTTGGTGAGCTTAATCTAGGTTTTAGAATAGCTAACTACGATCTAAACTTGTATGCATTTCACGCTCGAGAGGTGTTCAATGAAATGTCTAGGAGAACCAAATACTTGGTATTTTAATATAGCTAATGAGAACTGATTGCTAGGTTAATTAGTTATTATATCGACTTGCTCTTAATGATTCCTAATTGATTTATCATTTGCAAAAAGCGAGAGTTCAGTGAATGCGATCAATATGAAAATGGTCTATTGTCACTAGACTGGATTAGTCTAGCAATTTTTTTGGTCTTGGATTTGTGCTTAATAACTTGAACTAAAATTTCTATTACCATCTTGCTAAATGAATCTATTACAACAACCCTTGATCCATCATCTCAGTTCATTGCTTATTTCAAGTTTTCACCTTTATGTTTTTTCTTTATTTAAGTTTATTGCTTTTAATTTAGTTGTTTATTTCCTTGCTTTGCTTTCAATTATAATATCTAAAGAAAACCCAAAAACAAACCAAATCGTTCTTATTTTCTTAGATTAGACTTGAACGTGTAATCCCAATACTTAAATCTATCTAGTTAGGTAAGTTACTCCTTCTGGCTCGACCCAGAAGTACTACAATAACATATCCGTGCACTTGGAATTGTGTTATTTCTAGGAAACGGGCTTATAAATTTAAAGCTTCGTTGTTCACGTGAAAAGGTTTTGGCACCGTTACTGGGGAGCACAGTTACTAGATTAATATTTTCATTGAGATTTCATTAATTTTTGAAACTAAGCTTTATATTTTCAAGGTGTTTAACTATTTTCCTTTTCTTTGTGGTTGTTGTTTTGTTGCAAGGATAACGAATCAATAATTTCAAGAGGGTATGAATAGAAGACAAGAGTTTTAGGAAACTATTGGTGATTTTGCCACACGAATCACGAGCCACACTATTCCCAAAGTTTTCCGCCTAGAACAAGTGTATGAGAATAATCTCCAACAACGTCCACCACTCCAAAGACACCAACCAACTCAAGGGAGAATGAGAATAACTTAATGTTGAAAGAACTCATGGTTGGACAAGAAGAGATAAAGAAGGATATGAATCATAAATTCAAAGAACTCAACCATAAGACTTATGGGAATTACATGGATTTGATGGAGAAGTATGAACATCTTGCCAATTATGTGAAATATATAGAACATCAAATAGCAGAGCAAGCTTCAAGGTTCGAGTTCTTAAAGGAAATCTACCTTGAAAATGTGAGGTTAACCCAAAAGAGTAGTTCAATGCTGTTATCTTGAGAAGCGGAAGACATTTACCTCTAAGAACTCAAGAATGAAGTAGTGCTAGAGAAGATTGAAAATGATCTGATACCGCTAGAACAATAAGAGCAAGATGAGATTGAAGAAGAAAACAAGGAAGAAGACGTAACTAAGGAGGTATCTAAAGAAACGCCTAGAGATAAAAAGGAAGCAAACACAAGCAGACCTCTGCCATGCCAAAAGAAGGATAAGGACTATGCCAATCTTTATGCATGCATATGATCTATTTAGAGGATGAATCCAAAACCTTGGTAGAACCCAAAAGAAGACTCAACTCTTACTTAACAGATGTTGCCGTAAGGAAATCCTTAAACTCCTTAAGGCAAAAATCAAATATCCGATTTCGGATAGTACATGAGTTTCTCCAGTGCATGTGGTGCCAAAGAAAGGAGGAGATACGGCGATTAAAACCGATAAGGATGAATTGATTCCCAGTAGGACTGTAACCGGTCATAGAATGTGTGTCGATTATAGAAAAGTAAATCGATTTGCTCGAGGTTATGAAGAAAATAATCATCGCAATGGGTTATATGATTTGCTCGAGGGTTATTCTTTCTATTTTCTTTAGGTTTATTATCCATTTATCTAAATGAATTTTATGGTTTCCTTGAGGGTTCCCTTTTCTGATTTTCTTAGAGTTTAATGTCCATTCATCCGAATGTGTTTAATGATTTTAAAAGTTTCCCTTCTCTTTTCTTTAGGGTTTACCTTTCTTCTCACGTCGTTGAATTATCTGACACCGATAAAAGATTGATAGAGTTAGACTGTAGAATGTTAACATGTATTTAATAATATAGATGGGAGACAGTGTGCTTGTACACGCAGGTACGTTCGTCACAATCACCAAAATGTTGCATTTCACCCTCTGCCTTCTATGATCAAACCACCATTCTTTTTCTAAGCCCCCTCTCTATGTATAATTCAGGTTTACGTTTACGTTCGGTTTGGTTTAACAAATGAATATTAATACATCTTATAGAACTAAGTACATTATATTTTGTTTTGATTATACAAGACATGTTTGAATTTCGTATGTTCGGTGATCTTCTTGCTGTTACTTCAGGTGTGGTGAGATATCGTCTTGTTTGGAATCGAAGCATGATCCTGAAGACGAGTTACTGCTAGTGGTTCAGTGTACCGATCACACGTGTCCCATCCGCATTCACTGGCATGTAAAAGGTAACTATAGAGAGTACTCGACCAACTCATTGACAAAATATATTAAAGAGATCTCTTTCTATAGATTTGGATTCATTGCTTGTTCGAAATTGTAGTTTTATTGAATTTTAGATTCAACAGATTCAAGTGCTATTCTTCTTGATTGTATTCTAATTGCATATCTATTGTATTGTGTTCATTTTCTACTAGTGGATCACATCGAATAAACAAACACCATTCACAATAAGTTCAACAATTTATCCACAAAAAGGTAAAAATTTGCACAGAAATATCTACAGCTCTTTTTAAATCTTGACAAGGATAAAATACTCCGAATGAAATAAAGGTCATGACAATTTTGCAAGAAAATCACTTCGGTAGCATCAGTATAAACTTATTCCGTTGTATGGCATGTGCTTAATTCAGTCTTTTGTTTAGAGTAATGAATGCTTACAATGATAATCATAAATTAATATCCATCAATTCCAAGGACCCAATGGTCCATGGATATAAGTATATTTAATATAAAAAATTTGATCCACGTTTGCAAAGCGTAAAATTTAATTTTTAGTATATTTAATATAAAAGATTTAAAGATGATATGAGTTTTTTATTATAAATAAATTATAACAAATAATAAATACTTTCATATTACTGAAACGTTAATATTATCAATTTCAAAATAAAATTTAGTTTATCCCACCACATTTCCGATCCAGAGATCGGATTGAATTCGACCGTAAATCAAAAATATGGCCGGGTTGGATCAATTATAAACCTAAGAGAACTAGACCGATTAAAAGACCAGATTAAATCGATAAAAAAGAACAAGAAATTGACTGTTGAATAGAAGTCGAACCGGATTCATTTCTTAATCATGAAATTTCATTTATTTTATTAATTATTACAGTTTTTGGGCAAAATTAAAAATTAAAATTTAAAATATTCTTATTTTAAATTTTAATGTATATTTTAAGAAAATCTGTTTATTTTCAACTATAACAATATTTTAAAATAATATATTTATTCTCTCTTATAATATTATTTTTAAAAATATTATTAAACTCGGTTG
The DNA here is from genome assembly GCA_900406275.1 of Anastatica hierochuntica. Lineage (NCBI taxonomy): Eukaryota > Viridiplantae > Streptophyta > Magnoliopsida > Brassicales > Brassicaceae > Anastatica > Anastatica hierochuntica. The sequence continues at coordinate 29,726 of OVAN01001767.1, forward strand.
AACCCGGTCGGACCACATCAATCCACAACCCAAAAAATTACCCAATTCAGTTATAAAATGTCAATTTTAAATTGTGAATAAGTGAAGCGTATTTTTAGAAGTGTTTAAAAATTGAAAGATAATCATTCACTAATAAACCAAATTAATTAATTGAATTAATGAATTAAATAATCAATTTATTATGCGAGATATTAGGGTGTACAATTATATTAATATAAGAGTCCAAAATAAGTAATATCACACAGTAGATAAAGTTGTTGTGCTTTTTTTTTAATAGTACTAGATTTTGATCCGCTATTTCATAGCGTGAAGTTCAAACTTTTAGTATCACTTTAGTATCATATAATGCAAAAGAGATTTAAAGATGATATATTTTTTTTTATCATAAATAAATTATAGTAAAGAACCAACACTTTTATATTATTGAAACATAATAACGATATGTATTATCAATATCAAAATAAAAATTAGTTTATCTTACCATATTCACGATCCGTATATCGCACCAGATTTGATCGTAAACTAGAAACATAGCATGATTGGATCAATAATAAATCAAAAGAGATTTAGACCGATTGAAAGACCATATCAAACCGCTAAAGAATCGGAATCTAACAAACCGTTGAACTAGATTTGAACCGGGTTCATTTCTTAAGCATGAAATTCAATTTATTTTATTAATTATTACAATTTTTGGGCAAAATTAAAATATTAATCTTAAAAATATTATTATTTTAAGTGTTTCATGTATATTTTAAGATAATATGTTTATTCTCAACTGTAATATTATTTTAAAATAATATATTTATTCTCATTTATGATATTATTTTTAAAAATATCATTAAACCCGGTTGAACCCGGTTGTACCACATCGACTCAGGACCTAAGAAATTACCGAGTTCAGTTATAAAATGTTTTTTTTTCTAATTGTTAATTAGTGAAGTGTATTTTTAGAAGTGCTTCAAAATTGAAAATATAATAATTCACTAATTAACCAAATTAATTAATTGAATTAATGAATTGAATAATCAAATTAATATAATTAGATGTATAGTTATATTAATATAAGAGTCCAAAATTAATAATATTATCTTGTAGGTAAAGTTGTTGTGCTTCTGTTTTAATAGTATAGATAATTGAAAGATAAACCAAAGATTGGCACAAAAACTTAGGTCCATATAACAAAAGAAACAGAAAAAGTAAAACAGATAAACTACACATAGAAACAAAAAGAGCATAAACATAAAAACAAAGAAGATTCAAAGTCAAAAGGACAAAACTCACAAGTGAAGAGCTAAGATGCTCGTGTAAAGGAAGAAAAAGATGATGAGTTGAGACTCTCCATATCAATCACTGTCTTTAACCTTCGGGGCAGACTGACAACTACATAAGATCTCCATCTATCTTCCATTCAAACACTTCACACAATCAAGAACGAACTATGATTTGAATCATTGGTTGCATTCTCAACTCTCCAACCAACAAAAGACGAAAGATTATCACGTAATTCATCAATGTAACCAATAAACGCAGGCCATTCCACAGGTCTTATAATACAACCAACAAACTCCTTAGCTTCAATCTAAAAAACAATACTCTCCACACGATGAGCCTTCATACAATCCATAGCCCATAGAAACCTTTTATGCTTTGCATCAACAAGATCGTCGATGAAGCAAAAAGCCCTATGACTATGTAAAAGAACTACGCCATAATTGTCGCAAAGAATCCAAGATCCACCACACATACCCTTTGGCCGCGACCAAGAGCATCCAATATTACATTTCAACCATTCATAGGGAGGAGGGAACCATGAAATATGAGCTTTGGCACTTGAATGGCTGTGAGAAGCATCCGATTCAACAGGCTCCGAAACAATTTGAGCATTGAACCACTAAACAATCAACCCATATCTTATTTATACTAATCCTAGCATCAAACTGGCGACCTTCAAAAGTAATTTTATTTCAATTCTTCCACACAATCCAAATAATCCACAGGAAATTCCAACGAATTTCAGAGGGGATTTCAGGCAATTTGGAAACCTCCAACAAGTGATTGAAGTTGGCATAGATAGAAGAGTGTCTAAAACAAGAGGAAGGAAGAGGATACTTACTCAAAGCCCAAACTTGTCTAGTTTTTGAGGATGTAAACAACACATGGTTGACAGTCTCGCTCTCTGGTCCACATAATTAATATCTAGGGTCAACAACTATACTGTGAGATGTCAAAGACACAGCTACCGCAAGGTCTTCGTTAACATTTTTCTACATAAAACCATAATCTTAGGAGTTGTCTTCACCTTCAACGTAATTTCTTTGATCGGATTAAGAGAAGGTTTAAGCTCCACCTCTTGAAGAATAGCCGATTTGTTAATACGAAAACAAAGCTTATAACCCAACTTAAGAGTATAGCAACAACTACAGTTATGCATCCAGCTCCAAAAATCGGCGCGATTGAAAGCAAGCTTCATCTTCAGAATTTTGCAAATATCATCAGGAAAAAGCTCTTTGCTTTATCCCAAGTCTTCGTCTGATGGTTTAATATCGAATTACAAGTCAAATTAAGATAAAAAAAGATAGGTTTGATCAAAAGGCCGCCATAAGTGGATACCAGCTAAAATCCAAGCATCAAACAAAGCCCTTATTGAAGCTCAGTTATTGATCATCCTACGCAGGCCTACGGTTAACAGAGATCAACCATGAAGAAGTCTCCTCCAAGCAAAAGAAGGTCTTCTTCCACAAGTTGCCTGAAATAAATTTGAAGAAGCATATTATCTACTTTTCATAATTCTAGCAAACAAACTTTCTGTGTCTGTAAGAGCTCTCCAAGAAAGTTTCGTAAGCAGTGCCTAGTAAAAAGCTCAATGTCGGGAAAACCCATCCCACCATCTTTTTTCGATATACAAAGCCTATCCCACTTTATCTTATGAATTTTGCGCTTATCATCAGACATGTTCCTCCAGAAACTAAATATAGCATTATTGAGATTTCCACGACATGTTTTAGGAAGCTTAAACACTGACATTATGTACACCGACATAGACATGACCAGAAATTTAATTAAAACCTCCTTCCCCCCCATGCGATAGTATACGACCATACCAACTGGACAGTCTTGAATGTAACTTGTCTTGAATATAACCAAACATCTGAACCATAGAGCCATTAAAACACTCTGGAAGGCCAAAATACTTAGCTGCTCCACCTTCTGAGTGAATATTTAAGGACAATTGAATGTTTGATTTTAAAGAAGAGTCAACATGCTTGCCGAAAGTAACAGAAGAATTTGAAGAATTGATGATTTGGCCCGAAAAAGTCCCGTATAAGGCCAGAGTGTATCATAAGGCTCTACTTTATTCTACTATAGCTTTACAAGGAACAAGTTGTCATCCGCAAAAAGTAAATAATAAATTGAAGGACCATCCTTCGAGAATTAAATACCTTGAATTGTATGTACGTTCAGTCTCTTCCACATTCAGAGATGAATTAAACCCTCAATATATAGCACAAAAAGCAATGGAGACAAGGGATCGCCTTAACGTAAACCATGTTCGGGCACAATACAACCATGATATTGACAATTCACGAGATTCGAATACTCAACAGATTTAACACATAACATGAGTAGCTCAATCCATCCAGAATGAAAGCTGATCGCAACTAAGAGTGCCTAGAGATAACTCCATTCAATACGGTTATAGGCTTTCAACATATATGTTTTAATCGCCATGAACCCCTTAGAAATTTGATCATATGTTCTCAAACTATGGATTTTCTCGTAAGCTATGATTATGTTTTCAGAAATTAATCGTTTCTCCACAAAGACTTATTGCGTAGGAGAAATTATACTTGACGTGAGAGGTGGCGAGCTACCAAAATAATTGAGACAATTTTGTATAACACAATACATGGATTTATTGGTCGGAGATCATTCATACTTGTTGAAATCTCTTTCTTTGGTATTAGGCAGAGAAGTGTATGATTCCAATCGGACGGGAACGATCCACTTTCAAAAAAAACAAGAACCTTTTTAGATATTGTCTCACCAACAATATCCCAATATATCTGGCAAAAGCAGTCATTCATCCCATGGATGCCAACTGCACTTGAAGAATCAATGGCAAAGACAACCATTTTAACCTCCTCTTTGCTCACTACACACAGTAATTGTTCATTCATGGAATCTGAAATCTTCTTCGAAAAACGATGGAAGAAATCTGCAAGTGAAGCTGGCTTTGCAGACAAAAAGAGATCCTAAAAATATTGCTCAATCACAATTCTTTTTACCACATCCCCCGTATGTGTCACACCACGTGAGTCCACTAGCTAAGCAATATTGTTCTAGCCTTCGACATACAAACTCAATGATGAAAAAACTTTTTTATCCCCTACTTTAAGCCATTTTCGACGACTCCTAAGTCTCCAGTAAGACTTCTAATCATTATAAGCCTTAGCTAGATCACGTTTCAGCTTAGTTAGACTGCCAAAACAGGGGCAGCTTGAGGTAAGTTCAACTTCAATGCTTGCTTTTAATTGCTTAATGCGATCAAAAGAATTGGGTGAATTCTTTCTTTTCCAAAGACTGAAAGTTTTTCAACAATCATGAATACGGCGCAACACATCTCGACCATCTCTTCCACTAAATCGAGACCAAGCTTTAAATATCGAATCCTTAACACCAGCTTGCCCCATCCACCTTTGATCAAACCCGAATTGGCCTCTGACATGCTATGTATGATTTGTCAAGTAAAGCAAAACCGGTCGATTCACGGTTCTATAGTTGATATACTTTCGAAACCTACTTAGAAAGGCTCACCAAACACTAATTACAGCGGTAAGTCAAGCTTTTAGAATGGATACCGCTATACATATATTCTCATACCAGCTTTTGAAGGAAAATAACATTAAGGAATGAGTAAATGTAATAAAATTATTGATAAAACCTAATCGACTAGTGATCCGTTTCAAGTAAACTCATTGAATCCTTGTAATCTACTTTCTAATATGCAAACTAATAGATTAAAAACATGTAAACACGAAATCAATCATGGCAGAAAGCATTAAAATCAAATCAAAGGGATAATGATAAATAAAACAGAATGATGGAAGAAATATGGATGTACTTAGATAAGATGGATGCTTAGGAGGCAACAAGGGACACAACCTGAAAGAGTGTTGACCCTACCTACTTAAGCACTTATTCGATCTAAAACCTAAACAACTATTTTCAAAACAAAAGCTAAAAGAAACCACTTATAGTACATTTCCTCATTACGTCAAAAGTATAAAACCGAGCCTTTAAGGCCTCAAAATGTTAGGCTTCGTGTAAAGAGGTCTTGAGTTGAGTTCTTGGGCATAAAAAGACTTGTTATAGATCCATTTAAGTCTTGAGAATGTTTGGTCTGAAACCTAAATGATCTTCCTTTTGTTTTGGCCTTTCTACGCATCCTTCATATGCGAGATAACTCGAGTAGTCTTCAGTAAAATCAGTGTAACTCCTTTTACACTGTTTCAAATGATGTGAGAATACCTTGATCTGAAAGCTAATTCAATTTTATAGCTCCTATACAAATTTTATCAAAATCCATTGAGGACAAGGTCTTCATCTTGGATGATAATTCTGATGTTCGAAAACTGTCCAGAAAGTGACTTTGCTCCAATAAGCTCCACAAAGCCCCAAATATCATTGGTTGACCTAAAATTAGTTCAAATACCATAAATAGAAGAAAACTACTTCCAATCGTTGAGAATTGCATAAAAACATCAATAAAACATCCTAAAATCTAAATAAAAAGTGGTAAAATAATGATGTTATCATGAATCCATTCCCATAACTTGGTAACTCAACCATCTTACACACGTCAAGCATATCCGAGAAATCATTAAAAGAAGCAATACTTTGTCGCGGACCTCCCAATTTCTCCTCATTATTAAGAATCTCGTTGAAGTCACTAATCATAAACCATTGCTCTGATTAGTGAACTCCAATATGCATAAGTCGTTACCAGATGACATGATGAACACTGGTATCTGGATCACCATAAACACAGGATATATAGAAAAGGAAATCATCAAATTGTACAAAAACATCAACCAAATTCTTATTTACAAACTTGAAGTCCAGTCCAACACTATTCTTTTAAAATATTACTAATCTACCGCTTAAACCAATTGGATCAACGATGAAAACATTGTCATAACCCAACCATACTTGTAAATCAACTAGAATGCATTTATGATTTTTCGTCTCCATTAGAAATAGAATCTCAGGGAAAAACAGTTTACGAATTTCCTTAAGATGTTGAACTATCAGGTCTTGTCCAAGACCCTGACAGTTCCAGCTAAATATCTTCATCTCTACTCCGGTCGCTCCTCAATCGAAGCTGGCTCAATTAGTTTGCGACAGCTGTAAGTAATATAAGAGGGATCACTTGCAGAAGCCTTCCTCTTCGAAGGCGTTAAAGCAGTAAGCTGAACTTGGTCACCACTGTTGTTCGACTTTAAAGACTGCTTCTGAGAAGCTATTCTCTTGGCTCTTAAAGGGCGACGACGATGTTTACCAAAAGAGGAGATAAGTCTAGATGAGCTAGCCTCTAAAAGTTGATCTTTAAAAACCATTGTACCTCTATCAGAATATTGCATCTCCATTTGCGATTCAACCATATGCTTCATTGAAAACATTAAGTCATAATGCATCTAGTCCATATTTGCCGCTTTAATGGCTGCTCCCATCATCATAACACTCTGATTTTGAGACCTCTACATTTCTTCCTAGGCGTCTTAAGTACAAACCACACCTTTCCCTTTATCAATGTCACAATGATAAACCGGTTGTGGGTCCAGACGAAGAAGCATCTTTTGCTCAAATTGAAGACTTTGAATTCTGAGAATTCTAGCTTGCCTCTCCACGTTGTCATCCACCATCAGGTACTGTCTCATTTCTTTAAGAACTTCACGAGCAATACGTCGATGACTAGTACAAGGATAAAGGCCCATTTGTTCGTGAGTTATAACACCAAGGAGTGGATCCTTATCGCCAGAGTTTAGATCCATAGGAACCTATGTACTCTGATATGCATTTAACGAACCCGCAACCAAAGGCCGATTTTGAAGAAGTTGAGGACACGAGTCGTTAAAGTGAGGGAGCCTTTGACATATATAACACCGCTTTTAAGCACGCTCAAAATTGTAGACGATCTTAACCGTCTCCCCATATTTTAGTTTGATAAGTTTGTGTCTACGAACCGGTTGAGAAACATTAAAACAAAACTTCTACAAGAACATAGTCTTTGATCGGACTCCTTGTTGGATAAAAAGCTACTTCAACAACTGGAACACCAAATTCACCGAGGGAAGTGATGGCTCAGGTTTTCACTCAAGAAATCACTGCAAGCGTACAGTTAAGCACGTTGTAGTGGTTCGGGTATCGAATCCACAATGACCAATGTGTACAAAGAACTATCAAATCAAATACGGGCTAAGGCGGAAAAGAAAGTTTGGTAAAAGGAAGCTAAATTCAAAATCAAGAAGAAAGCAAGCAGACACGGGTTGTAAAACAATTACAGAAAAACGCTAGGCATAGGGTGTTCTCAGGGAAATCAATTCATCAGGATTGCAGATTGTTAAAGGGGAAACAATTAAGAACCATCTCAGCTCAATTCACAAGATTATAATTAACCTACTATCGCAGCGCTAATTATCTATGCTTACGGATCCTAGACACTAACTTTCGTTGAGTTTCAAATCCTAAGCATGCATTCTAAACAGGATTGATTTGCTCACAAAGCGCAGTAACATCAACTATCGTTGGTTAAAGACACTTCGCTCGCTTAATCTCAGGTTCAAGAATTCAAGGAATCACTTTTGGTGTATTGAATATCCTAATATCATGAACTAGGTGATCAAGCCAATTCAAGCATTAAACACAGAGATAAACGAAGANTATTGTATTGAACGACTAAACAAAGAGTAAAGATAGGAAACTTCTCCAAACGAAGTACAGAAGAGTAGATCTCTCTCTAGGAATTACAAAGCTTAAAAGTTGTTCTTCCAAAATCGAAAAAAGCATAATCTGATTGAAAAGTCGAATCTAGGTTTTAAGTAAACAACTCGGTTCGTTTTAATCTTCGGTTTGCGTTTTCAGGTTCTGGTCCGAAATCGGGACAAGGATCGATCGATCCATGTCCCTTCACAGGACAAGGATCGATCGATCCCTGTCCTTCTGTGTGGACATTTCTACAGTCTTCTTGAGACTTCCTCCGGTGCTTGAATTCCACTCCAAATGAGTTCTCTTAGTCCATTCAAGATTCGTTCCTGTAAAAACATCAAAAAACAACAAACCGCGCAAAAACGATCTGAATACATACTAAAAACCATAATTC
>OVAN01001768.1:0-13035 GCA_900406275.1 Anastatica hierochuntica
GAGCTTCGGAGATAGTCGACCATGACCAATCTCCACATAAAGTCTGTCCGTTCGCAGAAACTAAAACATCCGAGTGCCAAGGCTAGCATCGATGGTCCTCATATAACTCTCACAAGGCCACGCGATACATCCTCTGAAGCAATAAAAAATCATCAAAAGCGCTAGAGAACCAAATGTCTAAAACGCCGATTGACGCCAGACCTACGAACGAGTCTTGGAACCGATTGACGACCAAACTAGAGGCCGATCTAGACGTCGATTGAACCAAGACCAGAGGTCCGTCTTGGCGCCAATTGGCGCCAAGACAGAAGGTCNGTTGGCTTTGAGGCGCGGATAGCATTTGGCCGTAGCCCGTTGACTGAACACGTCCTTTCCGATCGTCATTTCCTTCGAATCGTCACTCGATCATCTCTCGTTTCGTCTCGATTGGAGTTTCCTCCAGATCGTCATGACAAGAGTCGCAAGGATTCGTGCTTTTCGCGGATTTCATATCAATCGTATAAAACGACGACGGTTAACTTAAGCACCAGAAGAGTCTAAACTATACGATTGACTGCATCGGTCCGCGAAGCTATTGACGCTTATTCTTGCGGGAAACGTTTTCCGCGATAAATCGTAAAGGCCACTCAGCCGCGAAACGGCCTAAAAAGGCCCAAACCGCGATAACGGTCTACTTACGATTTTCGGGCGAGAACTGGCCCACTTGCAATGACGGTTTAACAGGATTTCGCAAAAATGTCAAGTTCTGAGAAGATAAGGAAGGATCTTGAAAAGATTTAGGAGAATCAGGGAAAAAGGAATATTCCCGCGAGAAGATATGCACGAATCGGGACGGAAAAGGAAATCGAGCCAGCCCAAGAGGATCTATATAAAGGACGCGAAGTCAAAGAAGGATACATTACATTCATTCATTCATTCATACCCAGAGCTTTTCGTCACCACAAAACACTTTGAAAAACTAGGGTTCTTGTTTTTTTTTTCGTTAGCGAGTTGCGTCTCAACTAGGTTACGAGTCTGCGTCTTAGTTCTAGGTAATTGTCGCCAACAGTTCTAGCGGCCACGGCTTAACACCGGTTGTGCACGCTCTAATCACGAAATTCGAATAAGAAGCCTTAACTTCTTTGTTAACTGTGTCTGTCGAATCGTTCTTCGTTTACGTTTTTCGCATACTCTAGATCCGTTCTCGTATTCGCTTTGTTTTACGAATCCTGTTACGTTTTCACCGTTAATTTCATATCACTTCGCAATCTGTTTTGTATTTAATCTACTTTTGTTATCAACTTGCTTTGTTTTGTAATTCGAATATCGTTAACCTAAATCTCGCATACTGCTCGTTCATATGTTTTACTCACGCTGTCTTGTTTGATCATATCTCGCAGATAAATTTCGTATTTCTTATTCACTAATTCGCTAACTCGATATCCGATCTGTTGATCTTTGGCTACAGAGAATCCGTGAACCACGTATTATTGACAGTGAGAATTTCGGTTCCCACAAATTCGGCATCCCTTTTAGGACAATTCTAAACTAACATGAACTTAATGTTAACACGAAAGTGCAATGATCTAATCCTTGACCTGCAACGTCCTCAGCTATGCAGCTGAACACATCCTTCACGCTAAGCCAAAAAATTTGAGCGCCCATTGCTCCATCCACTCACTTGACGGCAAAACGACAATCCACGATTTGTCTAAAAACGCCAAGTGGCGATTATGCAAATAATTATCGTATAATCTAGACTCGGAAATCATACGATAAATTCATAATATCAAAACTTAGTAGTAACCACCAAATGTTTAACAAAAAACTTTAACTTGTCGACAACCGACCAAGGTCTATACGTTCCACAATTCACTTTAAGGCCGCAACGTTTTACCCATAAAACGAGGCATACAAGGAAAAACTCATAACAAAGCTCCTAGAGAAATATGAAACATCCTTAACTATACAGGAAATAAATCTCGGGGGGGGGGGGGGGGGGGGNAAGGAAGTCGCTTATTCCCAGGGACAAATTTACGCGACCCCTTGGCTTTAATTCCTCGCTAACAAATCAAACAATTTAAAATCGAAACAAAAACAACAGTTTTGGCTGTGGACAAACTAAAACATTTTTCTGCCGCAAGGATAAAAAAGAACCCTTGCGACACTATACATATTCAAGCCCACGAACATTTCAAGCACGAAATGCGGCATACGAAAGAAAAACCAATCTTCGGCATTGCGAGACGTCGCACACGCCTGAAGAACCGTTTTTCGACAAAACACCTTCCTTGATAAGAACACTATCTACGAAGACTAAACAGTCATATGCACTAAACACCTCCTTAAACATGTAATCATTCACGAAGACTTATAAAAGGTAATATCTACTGATAAGTTTGTTGCTGATCACAACAAGCTCCCAACGTTCTAAGTAGACCAAGCCATCTCATAGAGATAACTCTCATACATCCGACTAGGATAATAGCGCGCTATAAAAGAAATACAAAATTTTGGTCAGCGTTTCCAGGTGACTTAAAAATTTTCTCTGGAGAGATGCTCGATTCTGACCATACAAGTCGTATAAGCGGAGAACATATCGCAGACTTTAAATCAGTAAGGAATTAGGTTAAAATCGCAACGGGAAACGTAAGCCGGAATTAGTCACCGCACACCTTAAAACCAAGAGTAAACATAGGTCTTGCCCTAAACCCAACACACTGGTCTTTAACATCTCTAGGCATAGTATTAAATCGATACGAGATCCCAAAATATGTGTTTTCGTCGATATTTGCGCGTTTATGAGACTTCTCGAACACAAGCCTTCGGGTATTCTCATCGTACACAACGAGAAGTATCACGATCTGCAGAGAATTAAAATGAGTGGACAACTCACACTCTTTCTCTCATCTCCGCATATGCCTACTCCATATGTCTATAAAAGGAGATAATATATGACTTCATAAATCTAAAAGGAGATAGCCTAGTCTCGAGGTCGACAAAGGTCCAATACAAAATGACATCGAAAGCATTATGCTCGACAATCTCTACACGACACACATCTAAACCATAAAGGTCTCACTGGAAAACATGTCGTAAGAACCTTAACTGCAGAACGAACTACGAAAGGCTTGATCCCTTCTACAAGGGTACGTAGGCAACCTTTACGAGGCACAACCCAAATCCTATCACATTCCATTACTTATTGGAATTTTCCGTAATAAAATAATTGAAAAAAGTTTTCGAGAGAGAAAAAGCACTCATGGTCGTAGATTCCGATTAAACACACATCACTCGCCCGCAAGAATTATTCCCAAAACTTGCGAGCTGGGGGCTAACTATTGGGGTCAAAAACGGTTATCTCGAAATCAACGTCCAAAATCACATATGTTGGGGTCAAAAATGGTCACGATGGAACCGATGCTTAAAAAGCGTAACGGAAACATTGTCTCTCTTTCGGGAACAAAAATCGTAAGAGGATTATCAATTCTGAGGCTCTTGCCATCTAGTCGATCTCCTCCCGACCAAATATCGAAGCTTCGCGTTTAGCCAACCATAGGCAATCGCTTCGCAAAGTCTAGTCAATTCGAGCAACTAAACGCGAGAATATCGAAATCAATGTCCAAGACTTCGAGAGATCTTAATAAACAAGTTTCGAAGCGAAAAGAAATCACAGTAAACATCGGATAATCGCGTCGTTCTGAAGACACAAGCCACGTCTAGTCGCCCATTGACGACTAGACTCTTACGAAACTCTAGTCGCCAATGGGAGACTAGACACGAGGCACGTCTAGTCGCCCATCGGGTACTAGACACGAGACACGTCTAGTCGCCCATGGACGACTAGACACGAGGCACATCTAGTCGCCCATTGGCGACCAGACTCTTTCGAAATTCTAGTCGTCCATGGGCGACTAGACACGAGGCACGTCTACTCGCCCATGGGCGACCAGACTTTTACGAAAGTTTAGTCGCCCATGGGCGACTAGACACGAGGCACGTCTAGTCGCCCACCGGCGACTAGAGTCTTACGAAAGTCTAGTCGCTCTTTACCTATAGTAGCTCAAACTCACACCGCGAAACTCCCTCTGATGGAGCTTAGGCTGTCCTTGGGCATATCGTGGACATCAAGTGGTTGAGCCATTATGTTGACAAAAATAGTGCCAAGCTTATTAAGAAGCAATTGATGTCTTTTTTCACCTAAAGCAATTGATGTATATATGGCAATAAACCCAACCCCGAATATCGATAGATTCATCGAAGAAATGACACGAACTCCCTTCACTTATAGCATTGCTAAAACTTAGTTAGGAGATACCCGAAAATAAAATTTCTGGAGTACGCTGAAAATACCGATTCAGAAGTGCACGTCCAAGTATTAAGGCTCGCCGTAGCATGCACACACCTTGATGATGGGAAAAAAAGTTGGGTACTTCAGTTTCCTCGCAGGAAATTTGGTTTAACCCGTACTAGAGTTGTTCACCATCCTAGAGGGTAACCTTCATCAGCAATTTTACCCAGTTCGTCTAATTTTTCCTAAAACGGTACTATGGATTCACCAAAGCCAAGACATCAAAAATTAACCTATGTACGTTGATTCAAGGATCGGATGAACTGCTAAGATCTTACATAACCAAGTTCAAGGGGATTAAAGCTAAAATACTAGACCTTAAAGATGTTATAGCACTAACCACCCGCATATCTAATTTCTGTGATGAACTCAGGCTAACACTCTCTCAACCGTAGGAAGTCCACCACATGCTAAGAATCCAAACTTCGTTCGACTAAACTTTATACGTGTTAAAAAACTGATCATTCTATAAAACAATGTCAAACTACAGGAAATAAAACAGCTTCCAAAGGAAAATCTAGACAACTAGAGGAAATCGATCTCCAAAAATAGAAGTTGCCACTAAAAATCAAACAATTCAACCTCACAGAACAAACGAGATAGAACGACTAAAGAAGAATAAGCGAAATCACCTCCTCTGACTCCCAAAAAGAGAGTTCACATGATGTTAAAGGAGCTCAAGCGGTGTGAATCATTATACAAAAATGAAAAAAATCTGCCTCCAATCCTGATAAAAATAGCGCGCTTCCGATTCTGGAAACCTCACTTCAGTTACAGATCTAGAAGGCTCTCCATAATACCATTCTCAAAACACTTAACGGCAAAACCAACACTCATAAAGTGAGGTGAGTTCATCCAGGGAGGCTGGAGGTGTTGTCAAAAGTGGATCAATTGGATCGAAGAACACCAATAACAAACCGGAAATCCTCGGAGAATACGAGCTCTCACTAAGGACAAAACTCAAGAAATAGTGTTTCGCGAAAGTGAAGCATGTGAGATCAGTAGTTTGGTAGATCAATTATTCTACGTCAGATTATACGTCAGTGGCATCAAACCTTTAGGGATAATGTTTAACACCACTAGTTTGGTAGATCAATTATTCTATGATGCATTCAAATGAATGGGGATCAGTAGGTCTGATAAGGGTTAGTAGGACACAACTTACCGACTTTTCAGGACAAACCACATATTCCCTCAAAGAGTAGAACTCCATGTAACCATCCAAGGCGATAAAAAAAGTACTTGCCATAAATGCCATTTAGATTGATTGTGGCTTAACACTATGGAAGCTTCAATTTTCATGTACCACCAGTGCGTTAAAATCCCAACAGAATAAAGAAGCAAAACATTACGTGGAAGCCAAAAGTACTTAACCCCACAATTTTTTACCACCAACATGAAAGTGATCGACCCCGCGATATATTCGTACGAACTCAACATAAATCCCACATACAAGCAGGTCAAATAAAAACACTGCAAACAAGGCTTAAACCGATTACAAGCAGTAAATGGCGAGGTGAAAAGTTACAAGAGATTAGTTCAATTTGGAAAATTAAATAACGAAACTGCTTAACCTAGTTGTAAGCAAAAAGAAAAATGGCAATTGGAAAGTATGCATCAATTTTTCGCATACCTGAACAAAGCATATCAAAAGAACAACTTCCCACTCTCACACTTTGAATGTCGATGCTACAACATCTCACCAACTTTTATCCTTTATGAATGCGTTTTTTTTGTACAGTCAAATGATGATGTACACGGAGGATCAAGAGAAAACCACTTTATATCTTCGAAAAAAGAACCTACTATGATAGAGTAATGCCACTTGGTCTCAAAAATGCAGGTGCAACATATAAACGTCTCGCAACCGAGTGTTCTTTGAGCACTCAAGAGATCATGGAAGTCTATATAGATGACATGACGGTAAAATCTAAGAAGGAAACAAACCATGTGACACAAATCTGCGATTTTTTCAGGATTAGAATCAATACAAATGAAACTAAACCTTGCCAAATGCACGTTCGAATTTGAATCAATGGGGTCCCTCAACTATTTAGTTACAGTACGAAGAATTGAGGCCAATCCCAATCACATCATTAAATTATTGGAAATTATGTTCTCCTAAAACCAGACTCGAGATGCAATGATTAAGCAGATGGGTCGCGAGGTGAAACTGAAGCTCTGAACAAATTCGTCTTGCAATCCATTGATAAGTGCCTCCAATTTTATCAAATTCTTAAGGTAGTAATTAATTTTAATGGAACGAAGAATGCTAATAAAAATTTCAACAGCTAAGGGCATATTTGACTAACTCTCTAATACCCTCCAAGCTACTAGAAGGGGAGCAACTATACTTGTTCATTGCAGTATCAAATGTTGCAGTCAGCAACGTCCTTCTAATAGAATATCAAGAGAGACAAAGCTTATCTTCTATGTATAAACGCAGTTTAACCTAATCGATGTAACAAGGATGTGATGTAAAATTGAGAGGTCATTGTTGTTATACGATGGAAAAAAAATAAACTGTGCAAATAAAAAAAATTGGTTCGTAATGAGCCTTAATATTAGGCCTCTAGGGGCCTTGAAAAAAAAAGCGAGTGGAAAAAAATCATCTAAACCTCATTTCGAGTTAAAAATAACAAAGTTAAACAACAAAGAGAGAGAGAGAGAATTGTTTTGGTCTTGGATTTTGGTCTTGGTCCTAGTCATGGCCCTCATCATCATTGCAATGGTCAATAGTTCACCTCCGTCCCAGAGATGAGTCCTTCTTATTAAAGTCTGCCTCCTCATTAGGCTCCCACCCATTCGACAGGTCTTCCCCGTCCGAGCTGTTGACCTGATTTTTTGATCCACCCACTCCATGTATCAAACCTTTTTTCGAGTCTGGGAAGGGGGTGGCGGCATCAAGCTCAGGTCCAGAAGGACATATAAAGCCGGGACATATCAAGCTGAGACAACTACATAAAACACATTTTGTGGAAAAAAGAATTATATATGAAAAGGCAAGTGCTATGACATATAGATTCCAACTTATAGTTGGGTATTGGAACAACAGTGATGTCAGTATTTCCATTGGTGCATGGTTTGTCAACACTAGATGTATTCGAGCGTCTCCGAAATACAATACCCGATGAGGTCCATCCAGAGTTTTCTTGCGAGCCTCGAGCCGAAAAAGGTAGCCTTCACCACCATGTCCCTTAAAACCAGAAAAGAACATTTTATATAGCAGGAATGATATAAAAAAACATAATTATTTGCGCGAAGCATTTTTAGTTCAAATAAAAATAGTTGGCCCAACCCTATCAAAGATGGGGGTCCATAAGCTTTAAGCATGCCTTGTAGAGATGGTGGAGTGTCTAATCTATCATGACGGCCCAATGATGGCTGACTATGTAGAACTTAAACTCACCTATCAAAGTTGGATTCATACAGAAGTAAAAAGTCGTGTTTCTCTAATTCAGGTCAAATCCCAACATGCTAGTGACCACCTCGTGCTCGTCTAGATAGACGAAGACTATGGAGAGAAGGGCGCAAGTACATAGGGGTATGTTGGCTTCGTTCGCAAGAGACCAAAGGATGATAACATGTCTCACGAAGCACAACTTCATTAGGCGAGAGCTGGCACCAAGATAAACATAGAGTCTATTATTCTATGGATCGATTTTTTTTGCACGAAATCGATCAGTCGAATTTTGCACGGAATATTTTTCTAAAAATAAGTTTCCGCACGATTTTTGCACGAAAACGAATTTTCATCATCATCATCATCTTCATCGTCTCTTTCGTCATCACTTTCAAATGTATTCATGATCTTTTCTTTGATCACAAAACTATAACAGCGGAATCTAGGCTTTAATCCACGAGGATCGTTGGCTCTGATACCATGATAAATTTAGGTTTAGAGATTGAAAGTGTTCCTCTTTATTGATGCTCAAAGGCCATATTTATACATAAATAAATATCCTAATTCTACTAGGAAGAATTATAATAGACTCTCATAAGAATAAAGTTACAATCTACCTCGCTTTATATAGAGAAATATCTAGATCTAATTTCCTAATCTAAGATAAACACAAATGTTAATAATATATTTCCACATAATGGTAAATTTCCTATTCGAAAATATTAACATATTTATAGATATTTCCAAATCTCAATCTTGATCTTGGTCGATCTCCTGATCTCCTAATAAAAACCGACGAGTACTTCCAGAAAAAGGTAGTTAGATAAACACAATATAATTTGATAGAGAATAACTCTGACGAATCCTCCCTCTGAGGATCGACAAAGTTTACATCATTAGAGAACTTGAGAGACCATATACGCTAGTTAAGCTAAATGGCAGAGGATGTCAAAAAGGGGTTAGGCTCAAAGTTTTAATTGTTGTTCAGGCTTTAGAGTTCTTTTTAGATCATGTGTGGTGCCATGGCGTGCGAGTCGGAGAGAAAAAATTTGAAAAGATGGATAATTTTTCTTTTTCAGATTTGTGTGATAATGATTAGGGAAAGAGGGAGAGTTGCAATTGAAACTATTGTAATTAAGAGAAAGAAAAATGAAAGAACTTTGGTAACAACTTTCAAGATTACCTCTAACCGCACACACAACAAATCTCAACCTAATTGATTATTGAATGCTATTTTCAAGATATAGCGATAAGGTAATAGAGAAAAGTGATGGAGTAAGCTCATCTCAGTCGTTTATTCAATGGGGATCTAATGACCATACTACCATGCAACAGATTCGGAATAATCCGGTAGAGACCTTTTGAATCAAAGGGTGATGTCATATGTTGCAAGTGTTCCCGCAAAATTAATGTTTCTCGCCCTTTAAGTTTAACCAATTATAATTAAAGGACCGCATGGAGGGGAGAGTACAATGGGAGCAATGGGGTCATGTTACGCCTATAAAACAAAAATATTACTTATTTTTAGTGTATATTTGATGGAATTTGGTTAGAAATTTGTTAAAAAAATTGTATTTGACCCCCTTAAATTTGTGTTGAACAGTTATAATGCACTCATTAATTTATATAATTTCCTTTTTGTATTTAGTATTATAGCATTATATATTAAAAAGATTTATTATGACCCCAATAAAAGTTAAATCTACCTCCGTCGCTAGGGTAGGAGGAGAGGGTGCAGTGGATTAGAGGTAAGAAAAATATTGATGACAAACAAGATTGAAGTTGGATTCGATCTTCGAGGCATTTTATTGAACATTTTAACAAAGTTTAAGCTATCCATCGGTACAAGTCCATAAGGAATAAAATATTTATATCATGTCCACATGTAGTCCTACACAAGCTTAACGCTGATCAAAAGAGCAATGAGAAATGTGAATTTGACTAATTCAATTAAGAATGGGTCAACACATATCAAACCGCTCAATTTCTTCTCCCAAAAAGTTTTAGAGTCTAAATAAAATTCATAATCTCGGATTTTGCATAGGTGTAAGAGGAGAAAACGATTTAGAAGTCCTCATATATGTGGCTTAAATCTCCCATGTCCCCCACATAAAAACTCAATTTTTTATAATTATTTTATTAAAGTCGACAAAGCAAAAAGACAAATTCAGAGTAGAGTTTGAGATAATTATGCAAAACCAGGGTCATACCCGACACATTTTCCAAATCCGAAAACCGTTCCAATCTGACCCTATTGGCTAAAAAAATCAACCCGACCCAACACTGAATTTTCTCAATTTTTGAATAAAATTTAAACGATAACCATTCTTTTCTTCGATCCATGAAACTAGAAGATAAGTGAAAGAGATACATTTAGAAATCGAGTCAAAATCTCGAGATTCTCTGTCATTTCATGTATTCACGATGGTTGGTGCCAAATTTGGAGGAGTCTCATGGTTGGTCCCCTCTCTGAGGCCAAGCTCTCCATTGAAGTGCTCTGCTTCTTCCTTCATTACGCCTCTGTTTTGCTTTTTGTCTTTGTTTGGTGAGTTTGTTTGGTCTCACACTTTTTTCTTCTTGTGAAATGTTCTGCTTTGGTAGCTTCCTGCTTGTCTATTTCTTTTGTGTTTCTTTCTGTTTCATTATTTGTGTGTAGTTTCTCGTAGTTTGAACTATTGTATGTTTGATTTTAGTAATCTAAGTTCAGATGAAGAAAAGGTGACAAGGAGGAGTAAGAAGACGACGAAGACTCATGAGGCTTCGGAGAAGACTAACAAGAACAAGAGAAAGGAAAAAGGAAAGGTGACAAAGGACTTACCGTGAAGAAGCGAAAGACTACTGGTGGTGGAGATGTGGTAGAAGAAGGGGGTATCTCCCATCATCGCCAAAGAAGAGGCTGACGACTGTTAGAGAGCCTGAGAAGAAGAAATCGCCAAAGAAGAATGTGACAGAGGAAGTGGAGGTTTCGTCTTCGGAGATGATGATTGATTCAAGGATTGATTCAGGATTGATTCAAGGATTGAGGAATACTGGAATAGTAAGGAATACTGGGTGTCTGAAGAATACTGGAATAGTAAAGAATACTAAATATCTGAGAAATATTGGAATAGTAAGGAATACTAGATATCTGACATTAATTTTTGAAACTTTCAGGAAATTCACAAGAGCTTCAAAATAATGACAAGGGAGTTCAAGAAACTTGGCAAGAAGGTGGATAAGTTCGAGAAAAGGTTGGGAACACACTGTTTGTTATGGAAGCGTAGGTTAATTTTCAATCTGGAAATAGAAGGGAATTCTGGTAATGGTTTGAATAAAAAGTCCTTGACATACATAACCATAACATAGATAAGAGTCTAATCTCTTGCACGAGACACTGACAGGAAGATTTGGGAATTCTGTTAATGATTTGAATAAAAGATCCTCCACACATCGTGATTACCCGAGGCTGCCTGAAATGGAGGCCATCATCCTATTTCTTAGAGGAGATGATGTCCTTTACAAGATTTTTGAAACAAAGGCAATCAAAACAAGGAACACCTCAACTACCACAACGAATGCCATTGGACCCGTAGGCAATTTGCTCCGCCTAAGGAAGATAAAAGCTCTGGTTCAGAGCTATAAAAAAAAATGGAAATCTCCTTCTTTCATATCATTGAACATTGAAATGTAATTTTCAAATAATAAACAGGTTTGAACATTACAACTGAAACCTACTCTGCTTCGAAATTGACGTGTGTTTTTTCTGCAACCTCCTCCATCACCCTCCTACATCCACTTCTAAGACATTGACTTAATGATAATGATGTTATGATGTCTACTTCGTTGAAAACTTTAGCGAATTTCGTTTTCATACAACAAATTGTGCTTTAATGTAAAGCACAAAACATACCCCAAGACGCTATATTGAAACTTTATTTAGGGGAGAGAGAGAATAGAGAGCGAGAGAGAGAATGGAGAAAAGAAATTTTGTGGTGACTGAAACTTTTTTAAATTCCCGCCAAACTTTTTCTGCATAGTTATACATGATATATTAGTATTACAAATGTTGGTCATAGTTCTACTTTTCTGGATTTTAAGTTTTATTAGTATTACTTAACCTTCCTTATTCTTATTCTAGTTTTACTGATTATTTATGTGCCTCGACATATGAAATTAATTGTAAATTGTAAAAAGATATTTGGAATCTACTTTTAAAAAAAATATGTATTGCAATTTGGTTCCTTCTAAGTTGATGTTCTTATAAGTATAAGTCATATTCTAGAGAAATAGATAATGTCCGTTACATAGCTTGCTAAATGATGGTATATTTGTACGAGTTGTATTTTGAAGTAACATAATCAAATGGAAATAATAACAAAACCCAAAAAAACATAACATAATTTGAGAGATGAGCATTTATAATTAATAAGTTTTAAATCCAAAAAAAAACACAGATCATAAACAGAGCATAATAAGTTTATATCAAAAAAATAGAACATAAACATAACATAATAATAAAGAGAGATCGATTAATTAGTAGTCATCATCTTCAGAGCCATCTTCTGGATCACCTTCAGGATCACCTTCGGGGTCTGACGGAGGAAAGCGGCTACGCTTTGATGGCGGTTCATAGTTCACACTATCATCGCGGTCTCTGTCTTCTTGTTTCTGTCTTCTTGTCTCTACCTTTCTCTCTCAGGCAAGTACTCCGTCGTCTAGGCCTCTTTAATATAGGTCTCGACCATGCAGATTCGTCTGAAACTATGTCTTCATCCTTTTCCCTTCGTCTTCATCCTCCTCCTCTTCCTCTTCTTCATCTGGTTTCTCCTCTTTTTTTTGTGGTTCTTCTCCATCTTTTTTTTCTTCATCGTTCACTTTAACTTTGACCACTTTATTGACCTTCTCTTTGACTTTTTTCTCCTCTTTGACCTTTCCATTTCCACAATCTGTAAAAACGTTATTAAAAAAATCATTAAAATTGAACAGCATCTCTCGGTAATCTATAAATGTAAAATGAGGTCAAATCATTGTTTTTTTTTACATCATTACACCTATAGATAAATTCAATCTTTACACCTATAGTGTACATATTTTCCTAGACTATAGTGTATATCGATTATCATCCTTCTTCTAAATTTCCAGAGACATGCAA
Source organism: Anastatica hierochuntica (assembly GCA_900406275.1). Classification (NCBI taxonomy): domain Eukaryota; kingdom Viridiplantae; phylum Streptophyta; class Magnoliopsida; order Brassicales; family Brassicaceae; genus Anastatica; species Anastatica hierochuntica. The sequence goes on from OVAN01001768.1 coordinate 12,865, forward strand.
AATGCAAAACAAAGAGGAAACTCGAGACTGAAACAAAAGTACAATTACAGTAAAACTATAGGGAAACTAAAGCGAAACTAAAGTGAAACTAAGCAAAACAAGGGAATATTGTTTGACGAGAGAGAGAGAGAGAGAGAGAGAGAGAGAGAGAGAGAGAGAGAGAGAGAGAGA
>OVAN01001768.1:13057-38107 GCA_900406275.1 Anastatica hierochuntica
TGTTCGACGAAGACGATGCCATGAGAGAAAACTTAATTTTGCGTTTGCGAAATGAGAGAAACCGAAGAGTCTGTTGCAGAGATGAGAATATCGAGAGAAAGAAGAGAGAAAGAAGAGAAAAGGAAGATGAAACGATGAATGAAACGAAGAACCGTTTCGTTTATAATTGAGAATTGGGTAAAAACTTAATTTCATATTTGGGTCTACAATCTGAAACATTATGGGCTATTACCAATTTTTGGGCCTATCTGAAACAATATATTATATTATATAATACAATACACATATATTAGGAGGAGTGTTACATTATATTAATAACCAAAATGCTTTTAATATTAATGCAGTACATTATCTCTATTATTATCCTCCAATGATTTTTTCTGCTTGCTCATTATATCCTGCCAAAACACTGCAAAAAACTCAATCAACTATCCACAATTTTTCCAGTTTCCCAGTATTATTCAGTTTCCTTAGTGCTACCTAGTTCTCCTTTCTTAAAAACTCAAATTTAATGGTTTCGGGTGCAAATCAAGAGAATCTAATGCTTACTAACTCAAATTAAACTATTTAAATGCAACTCTCACCGATTTAGACTACTAATCGACCCAATAACAATGAAAAACAATGGAAAAAGATTGAAAAATAACATGGTTAGCTTTGCCGGCGACAGAGGAGATAGAGCACAGTATCTACGGCAACGGCCGGTTCGTCTCCGATGAGCGCTATTTAAAAAAAAAACATATGACATATAATTGAGAGGATTAACTAATGGAATTATTAATATTAGGGGTAAATTGGTAAAGTCAACTTAAAAGGGATATAGGAGATTGGAGAAGGATATAAGAGTTTTAGTTTTAAGAATTAGGGATATAAGGGAATATGACAAATCGAAGAGCTATATATTTAGGATTTAAAGGGCTTTTGTCTAATAAGGATCGAATTTTAGAATTTTAACTTTTTTGTATTCATTATTTAACAATTAATGCGAAACATTTTTTTGTACGATTTTATTTTTTATCTAAGTTCATCACTAACCGACTATTCCATCGTTTTTCCCAATCAAGATACAAATTTCAAATGTACGTTTATTATCCACAAATATTATTGGTTAGTATTTCTCGGAAAATGCTAAATGTCAGAAAATAACAAATTTATAATTAAGCATTTATCGTTTTTTTTTTAAAATATTTGTGTGTTAACATTAGTTAATTAAATTTTAGGAACACTATGAAAAAGAGAGTATCGTTTGTCTTTGATTGGCACATACAATTGGAAGTCCATCTTAGTATCACAAGCATAAGAAGAGAGTGAGAGAAACAGAGACAGTTGACAAAAATCCAAAAGAGATGGGGACCGAGAGAGACACTGAAAGATGTTTTGTGTCCGTGAAAATGGACTGAATGGAGATGGAAATAATATGTAGACAGTTCATTGATTATTTTTGTCTCGACATCGTATGTCGGCCTCATCGGACTTTTTTTTTTTTTTGTTAATGGGTTTTCAATCCGCCTCATCGGACTTCTATAGATTTTTAAAATTATTGGATTTTTTGGTTTATGCTCTAAATAATCGAATTGTCTTCTTTAATTAAAAGACAAAGTTAAATTTTCAGTAGTGGGTTGGGAATAAAACTTTTGAAGTAAATTACCAATATACTTTCGAATTGTTAAAAGTTTAAGTTGATTTTAACAAAATAAAAAAAAATTTCGTGGTTGTGACCAAAAAAAAATCTTTCGGGGTAACTTACCAATATACCCTCAAATTGTTAAGAGTTTAAGTTGATTTTAACAACAACAAAAAATGTTGTTTTATTCGCAGTACGTTGTGTTATCTAGATAAAAAATACATTACATATTTGTAGACACGCTACAAAATTATACGTTGTGTATATTTCAATGTAGGTACTATTCAAACGATCAACGATGCACTTCATAAAAATATGCAAACGTTCATTGAAGATAGGGATAGAGTTAAGGAACTTAACTTTAAGTGCAAACATTTTTTCATATGTTAGACACAACTAAAATATGTTATATGATGGTTGGATAGATGACTTTCTATGTCATCAATAACAAGGATGATGTTTACTAAAGTCGATTATTACTTAAACGAACGAAGATTATGTTAATGCAATAACTGATTTTGTGAAAGATATTATTCCCAGAAGATAATCTCTCACTAACTTTGTAATATTATCGTATCACCGATAATTGTATTATCTAGAGAAGAAGAGATGTTGATTGTACAATTTGACAATTTAATCGCAAACCACGGCGTCAAGAAGCAAATGGAAGGGCTAAAATCCCGTATAAGCGAACGTGGTACTTGCCGATAATTTAGTGGCTATAGAGGTTTTACCAATATGAGTGCACGACGCAGGCTATGAGATGGCATGTAACACCCTCGATCAGGATTAGGTCAAAGTAAACTAATCCGTCATGCAACAATCAGATAAGAACATGCACAACAAACCAATTAACCCTAACCAAATGTTCCAACCGAAGACGCTACAACTATGCTCCCAAATACTCGACCTGAGGTTCCCGTAACTAATTCAGGATCCCAAGACCAAACGTCTGAGAACATGTATCCTAACGGAACCAAATTAAAGTTTTGCAACCTGCATTCAGAACAACTAGTTGGTTCGTCCTGGACAAAGGCTAATATCATATGAAACCCACGTTTCTTTCACAAAGCATACTTTATATATATAGCGTAGGTTCAAATCATATCAAACTTATACACGGTCGACCATTTCAAATTATTACTTATCAAAATGCATATTCATTTAAAAATGCAAAAATACTACGCCAGTTGCACAACTCCTTTCCAACCCAAAAGATCACCACTATAGTTACTTGCAAAAAAAGAGTCTAAAGAGCAACTAATTTGCTCAGTGAGTCGGGTTCCCTAACAATTAGTCATTCCCCTCAATACGTAGTAGTCATTAAACAATCAATCAATCGACTATTCGTGCGTCGCGGAAAATAAACCATCAAATAATCCAAGCATAGCATATATCGAATTACAATCATCCACTCGCTCGAGAGTGGTTGATCCCATTAGATCATCAAGGCTTGCCTTTCGTCATTGGTTATTCCACCCACCATAAACAAAAATCCAATCCACAATCCACAACCCACGATCCATCACATATCCCTTTTTGCGTCCATTTACTCTAGACACAAAGTCTAAAAAGCCAATGGCCCGGATCACACACTTGCGCATCGTCATGCAGCCTGCCTGCACCAGTCGACAGTAGCTAGCCATATCACCGTGCTCAACATAATATTCTGAAACTAATTTTGGTACGGCCCCGAAAAGCTATGGCCTCTAGGTGGATATCAATGACTCACACGACACTCTATCTGAGTGTCGGACTCACACTACGGGTGCCATGCACCCAGCTGCAAGGTCAGTTTGTTTCCGCGCCCGAACATATTTAGACATACCAAAAAAATTTCTACTCGGTTCTGTTCATCCCAAAAGTATTCTAGACTGCAAATAAAAATTATTTCTTCAATCAAAATATTATTTTCTCATTCGAAAACTATTTATAAATTATTCTCAAAGCTATTTTTCCTTCACAGCTTAAGAATATTTTCTGATTAAATTTATCACCCGTATAGGGAATATTAGTCCGAACCGCTGGCATTTTCGATTCACTAAATATCCCGAGGAATCTTCTGATACCTTTACTTCTTTCAAATTTCAACCTTAAATTTTAAGCTCCTTCTAAAGCTGCTAAAATAGCACTCAGTTTACCGCTCCACACCATCCGGCTCATTCAGCATTCATCCTATGTGGTTTCTCACTCCGCAAACAATTCAATCGGTCTTAAGTAGAAATCTCTCCGGCCAATCTTAATTGTGTCTTGACCATGGCTACTATCCTAAGTCCTTTGGATTTGATTTCTCATTTCCCGTCACTTACGTTTCAACCGGACACTTTTCCATACTTAGGGATTTTATCCAAACTTACTAACATTCATCTCGACCATTTAATTCCACAACATTCTCTCATGCTAAAACCGTTATGAGGCTTTACTCATACCTTTCTCAATCAAAAATATGCAAATCGTTTGCTAAAACTGTCTTTGGTTCATCCCCTTGGCTATTATCCTTCTTCGACCATTAAATTGATCTCGTATGTTTCTTAATTTTTATTGAGGATCATTACATGGCATGTGAGAAAATAATAAGAGAAATTGCTCACCATCACATGCAGAAGCATGAAAATATTTTCAGTTAGGAAACCCTTGTTTTGTGCTTTGAAAAATAAAATGTGTATTTTGGATTAAACACTGATAGATTCAACCTGTTTGAAAATCATGAGACACAATATGCTCTTTAGGTGGTTATTATGACACTGTATACTTTACCCAAAATTTTAATTTTGAGGTTCAAAGCATTCTAAAAGATTCCTTAATTGTCAAATGTGGTTGTAAACGGCATATTGAAGTTGGTGCTTATGGGAAACATTATAATTGTCACAATAAAAGTATTTTCTGCGATTTTTCATATAGGAAGTATTATCTACTAAGACATAATTTAAATGTGATGCACATTGAAAAGAATTATTTTGACAATTTTATATATGTTGTTCTTAATGTAAAAAGAAAGATGATGATTTGAATTCTAAATTATACTTCCCACAACAAGTCACTCTATGTAGTCGGGATAGAAAATTTTTCATTGCCCATATATCAGTTAGATGGAGCTTCAAAGCAAAAGTTTTTTGACTGAATAATTCATAGCGTTAAAATTTACATAATCTTAGAAATTGCATTGATAATCGAGAAGAAATGTTTGTTAGGATAAAAGGTCACGAGTGTCATGTCATTATGCAGCGCCTTCTCCCATTTTCCTTTGCTATCCTGCTTTTACAAAATGTACATAAAGCTATAGCAGGTGATGGGGTAATTTTCTTCCTTTAGAGTCGGTGATAGCTCGAGTTTTCACCCGATTAAACTACTGCAAGCGCACAGTAAAGTACGATGTAATTGTTCGAGATCGAATCTACGAAGACCAATGGGTATACATAGAGAAATAAAATCAACAACGTGCTAAAATGAAAAGAGGAAGTAGTTGTAATGAAACTGAAATGAAAGCAAGAAAACAAGTGAGAAAAAGAAGCAAAGATACAAATTCGGTGGGTGTAAATTAACGTGAGAAGGCGTTGGGCATATGGTATTCTCAGACAAATTATTTCACTGCTAATTCGAATTGTCAATTAGTGAATAATGTTTTAAACCATCTTGAACTCAAATCACTAATGTATGATTATCCTATTTTTGTAGAGCTAACTCCCTTTGTTATAGAATCCTAAACACGAACCTCCACTGAGTTTTGAATATTAAACATGCATTTTAATCAGGTTTGATATGTTCATAAATTACTTAAACATCAACTTCCGGTTGTCTAAGACAATTTGCTCATCTCAGATTCATTCAGAAATTTAATCAAATACTTTTGGAGCGTTAAATATCCTAAGAACAAAAACTAGGTGATCAAGCTAATTTCATCTTTAAGATCAATCGTAGATGAAGATCCAATTGATAATCCCTAATCGAAATATCCTAAATCAACAAATCATGAAATCCCCTGGTGAGAGCCCTAAACTCAACAAGGGAACTACTCACTCATAACAATCAAAACAACACAAGATGAATTTGAGAAAGACATATTGTATTGAAAGAAATAACAAGAGAAAGGGTTAATAAATTATTCTCCAATCGAAGTACATAATAGATTCGTCTCCCTTCACAATCAAAACTCTCCAAAATTGCTTACAAACTCAAAAACAATACAAGGAAGCCTAAAACACGAGTATGGGTATTTTTACAAGTATCCAGATCCAAAAACGAGTCTTCTTTCGGTTCATATCTTATTTTAAAAATCTACTTTTGCGATAAACACCAAATCGGTCGATCCGAGGGGATGGATCAACCGATCCATTCCACCCTACCAGCACTGGATTAACATATCCATGTACACATATCGACATATCCGTGCGATTTTCAGCTTCTTATGTCTGCAGCGTACTTTTTTAGCTCCATACCTTCATTTCACATATGTATCCATAAAATGAACCTGTAATATATATAAACACCAAAGAAGAGAAAACAACTCCGAAAGGACTAAAATACTTACAAAACACACCATTTCTCGATTTAAAACTCAAGTAAAACATGTAAAATCACAAAAGATCATCGGACCATAGTCAGATCAAGGGAAATGGGACATAACTTTTATCAGAATCACATAAACCATGGCTCCAGCCATGGTCGTGAACCTAAGTCGTGGACCGAATCATGACGCGTTGAATATTCTCTAAAAGATTAATATCTTTCAAGATAAGGACAGTCCCCGGTGAATACAAGGAATAATCCTAACAACCTTAGGTGGTGTTTTGGGGGGGGGGGGGTTTGGTNCATCAATGGAGAAGAACAAGAACAATGAAATCGATGGTTTTAGGGATTTTAGAAAGAAAGATGAGCGAACGAGTGAAAGAGACTAAGTATATGTAAAAGACTCTTCTTTATTGATGAATAAGAGGTCAATTATAATAGATGTATATTTTCAAAGTCTCGGAGTCGGATCCTTGAATAAGGGTTCTTCCCTTTGTATTTATAGCTTTCGAGTTAGGATTTGCATTTATCTTATGGATAACTCCTATAATCGAGCTTATCATACAAAAGGAATATTTCTTAAGATTCAAATAAGGTATTTGTCCTTATCTCTTAAGATTTTAGACCGACTTAGGGGATATCCGCCCTACCTCGGCTTGGTGATGGTGTCCTTGGCTATGGCCTTGGTTATCACCTATAACTAAGGAGTTTATCTATGTCTCGTTGGTCTAGGCTATGACTGGACTCTAAGGGAATTAATTTACCCCCAACAGTTGTCTCCCTTTCTTCATTTTCCACGTATGGAATTTGAAGATTAGATCATGTCTGAAGAGATTTTGGTTCATACCTTAGTTTTGGGATCGACTTTGTGAAAGTAAGAAAAAAAAATAAGAAAAGCTCTCTGCCATGGTTTCCGCTACTATGGTTTCATCCTTGGTGAGTCTCTTTAGCACTTGTTGGGCCGCATCATTTTGATGAACTCTTGGGTTTAAACTCCATTGCGTAATCCGGACTTCTCTTTTTGGCTTTGGCCTATAACTGTTGTGGCTATATATAGGCGAGAAAGTGATAAGTCTTGGTCATTTTACTTTTTCACTTGCCTTCTCAAAGTTAGATTAGGGTTTTCTATCGAAAGATCACCACTTCCTCCGCTTATTCCACTAAGTCTTTAGTGCATTTCCAGTAGATCTGACTTTCGTTAACCCTTAGTAGCGATTGTGTTAAGTCGATGGTAGTAGATCTTCGATTTTTACTTAGGGATTTCACCGTTGATGATCTTTTTGTAGATCTTTGAGTGGTTTTCTGACCATTTCTCCTTTGATTCTACAGATCTGTAACGGTTTCCGTCGTTCACGTCTCTGCCGCTTCAGCTTCCAGTATTAAGGTAAAGTTTCTTTTCTAATCTCCAAGGTGAATCGTCGTGCTTCAGCTGTCTGATCTCTATGAAAACCTTGTGGAGATTGCTAAATTTCAGTTTTTAGCGTCTCGTCATCCATCTATATACATGCAACCTGATCGTTCTTCTTTCTGGTTTGCAAGTTCGAGATGATATCGTCAAAGGATAGACTTCAAATTCGCTTTGGAGACTCTTGGGCTTCCCTAGTTTTGAGGTTTGCCTTTGGATTTCCTTTGTGGTCCAAGGGTGGAGACCTCGTCAAGCCAAGGAATCAGGGCCAACGCTTCACGGTGCTTCAGATCTGGCCTAAAGGTGGGCATCGCCTGTGGTAACAGAGTGACAACCTTCGGGATCTTCCATCAAGCTAGGCAGCGATGGCGGATCATTTTCTTGGCAGCTGCCATGGCCATCCAAATGGAATTCCACCTTGGTGGTCTCCTCCTCCCGAACAGGACATCCTTGGCGCTTCCCTTCGATTCAAAGTTTCTAAGGCTAGCCATGACAAGGAATAATAGAATGAAGGTGGTTCTCCAGGTTGAAGGTGAGCCACGTCAGCATCAGAAACCATGGTCAGAAGATGATGGAACCCTTAGTACGGTTGCCTGGCCATCCTGAGTCATTGTGGCCTCAACAACCACAATTGACGAGCTTGGGTCCCCTTGTACTCTTCGGGGTCTATTGTTGCCATGACAATAGAAGGAATCAATACTTCTCTAGGTTGAAGGTGAGTGTTCACCTTTGGCTCCTCTCTACAACCCTTGGCCCATGGCCTATCGTGACCCCTTGTTGCAGATCTGTCCTTTTTGGATAGGCACTCTGGGTCCAAGGCAGTGGAGGCATCCTTAGCCTTAGCAGAAGTCCGGTCATGCCGTTAGCTTCAGGTCAAGCGGGTTCTCGGATATTGCATGGCTACTCACCGTAGCTTAGTTGTTAAAGATGTACTGATGAGACCCAATGTAATAGTTTCTATTCTTGGAGTAAGACACTTTGTAACATTTAGCTTGCCTTTGTTCCTTTGTAAAGAGTCTTTTGATGATGTAATAAGATCCATGAGCTCCTACGCCTTTTGTTTATCCAATATCATCACATCTGACTTGGCTTCCACTCCTTTGACCCATTCCTTACCTTAGCCTTGGCTTTAAACTATGGAAATCTAAATTTGGTTCCGAGGTATCCGTCGTCTTTGAATGTGAGATATGAATACCTTTTTGTGACCTTTCCTTTGTCATCTCAAGGGTCCATAGTAGTCATCTTTATTGCAAGTAGGTCATTCCCACCAACGAAGGCCATGACCGTTCTCGCCATTTCTTCAAGTGGCAAAAGTCTTGATTCTCTCGATGGCTTTTTATTAAAGGCCACCAGGATCAGCGAATGTCGTCTTGACTTGTATGCGTTGGTTTTGTCTAGCACCGTATTTTACCCTGCGTGGGTTTCTTTATAGGTGTTGAACTTCTTTCGGATTTTTGCGCCTTGAAGGTTGTCCTTATATTGTTTCGTTTCGAAACTCTCTATGAGTTTAAGCTTCGAAACTTTTTAGCTTGACAAACTACTAGGGCTTTCATCCCATCTCCTGCTTGGCTCCTTCTTGTTACCTTCCACTCTTTCGTCTCTTTATTTTTCGGTCATCTTCTTAGTCTATCATTTTGGTAGACATGCTCTAACGAGGAGACGTCGAGTCAACATTATAGCCTTGGTGAATTGCTGCAGAGGCCGTCGAAACGAAGGGGTTTGCGCTAGATTATCTTCATACTTCTTTCTGAAGGTAAAGATTGTGGATTCTGGATCCGTCTTGTTTGATCCTATCAGGTCCATGGCAGATGTTAGCTCCTCGTGTTCTCCTTAGAGTTCTACGACTCTCTTGCTCTCTAGGCATGACATCAGAATTTATGGGGCTCTCAACCTCGGTCGGCTGGAGCGCTCTGATATGTTGGTTATGGCCGCTCTAATGGGGCTTAGATATCCATAACTTTGGTAGGTCCACGATCTTTTGTCGTTGAACCTGCACTCAAAGAAAAAGGTGGGGCACATGGCCCTTGGTGGACCATGGTCTCTTTGGCATTAGATTTACAAATTTTTATATTTGATATCTAAGCCTGGAGGCACATGGCTGGAGAACCATGGTTCTTGGTGGTCTTAACCATGAGTTGGGCCCTCAAGCCCTTGGTGAGCTAAGGTTCCCTGTTAACTTCACGACGTATGAGTCGCAATCTCATAAGCGTTTAGTTAACAGACATTCGTCTCGATTGAGATCCATGTTTCAATACATGAGATCAGTGGGCACAACTGCCTCTGGACACAAGGTCTTTTTGGACATTTAGTCCCTGGATCAAAGTCTTATTGACATCGTGTGTCATAGTTTTGCTAAATTTATTGTGACCGACCGGTTTTAAGTTTTTCTATGAGCCGCGTACTAGGATAGACAAGGGTGCACATATCCATTAGTTTTGCTAACTCATAGTTTTGATGCACATCATCTACCATCTTTAGGATTTGGCCCGCATTTCGCCACAACCTTTCAACCATGGTTTTTTGGGACTCGTCCGCATTTTGCCATGACCTTTCGGTCATGGTTTTTAGGATCTGGTCCGCATTCGATGACCATAGTTAGGAGCTCATCCGCATTCCGCCATGACCTTTGAGCCATGGTTTTTAGGATCTCGTCCACATTATATGAATTTTTTTTGGCACAAGGCCTTGGTAGATTCCTAAGGAGTTTATTGAAGATGTTATATATTTTTCTCCAAAGAAAGTCGTTTTTCTTTTATTTCAAGAATGTAATTTAAGACCCGCAATTTCTTTCATCAAAGAATAGCGGAGCTTTTGTTACATAATTGAATTTTAAGAAAAACGACGACCATCTCATGGCTAAGAAGGGATTCCAAGGGTTACGCCAAGACCTTTTTTCCTAGAATAAATATTCCGGCTGTGGATGGCATTTCAGCTGTTATGTTATTTCGTACCATGTGCTCCCGTCAGGCTCGTCTCTTGCATGTGGCCTTTCCCCCTGACTGATATGCGGCAATATTCTTTGAGGGCTGCTTTCTTTGCGCAACGGCTCGGCAGAGATCTCCATGGCGGTGGCCATCGAGTGGGGTTTTGGAGAAATGGCTCTGCGGGTCGTCTGATAGCATGAGCGGGCTCGCTTCTGATCTCCTCTGATTTCTCTTATTCCCAGGGTGTTTGGAATTTCAGGGATTTATGCAGAGTCGATGGAACAACCTTCATATCATGTATCCATGGCCTCTTCATTATTGCATTGTATGCCAAGGAGCAATCTATGATGAGGAACTTGATCCTTTGGTTGACACCTCCAGTGTATACCGGTAAGATTACTTCTCCCATGGTTTTCTTTACTTTCGTACTGAATTCGACTAGAGAAGTGGACTTTCTGGTGATTTCTTCTTCTCTTAGTCCCAAGCCTTCAAAGGTGTTGGTGAAGATAGTGTTAGTTGAATTGCCAATGTCAACGAGGATTCGCTTCATGAGGCAGTTCACAACTTTCACCGATATCACCAGGGCATCATGGTGCGGAGTCATCACTGCTTCACTGGTATTAGTGGTGAAGCTTATTAGGCCACGACCATCTTCGCTCTTTCTGCTAACCGTCATGACATCTACTCCATGGTTGGTCTTGGCAGCGTGAGTGCTTCTCTAGGCGGCAGAGATTGTCACCCCGCTTACTTCTGATCCTCCAATAATGAAATTGATGTCATAGCCATGCCTTGGCGAATCACGCTTTGTTCCCATGGGAACGTCGTTCTTGGTATATTCATGAATGAGCGCCCTTCCTCTTTCTGAGAGGAACTCTCGTAGGTATCCCTTTCTGAGCAACTCATTCACTTCGAGCCTTAGCTGTAAGCATTCCTCCGTTAGGTGACCGTGGTCGTGGTGAAAATCACACCACTTAGACGTGTCTCTCTTGTGCTAAGGGCGCACATCTTTAAAGGCCATTTGACCTTTTTAGAATGCGTCCTAGCTCAGTCACTATCCTAGCCGGGGATATCACCATGTTGGACATGTCGGGCCAGGTCATAAGCACGTATTTCTCGTGCTCCTCTTTCGCCATAGGCTTTGGCATCCTCTGGTGCCACCCTTGGCAGATTTTTAAGGTCCAGACCTAACGTTAGGCTTATCATCCCTGGCGGCCTTGGAATAACCATGGCTTTTGGGATGATTTCTCTACGCCAATTGGGCCTGATAAGTTGGGGCTTCTTCCCATTTGATTTGAGCCCAGGTCTTGGAGAGTACGTCCTCCATGGTATGAGAGGGGTACTCAGTGAGGTCTTTGTATAGGTCGCTATCGTACAGCATTCCCTGCGTAAAGGTCGAGATGGTCGTGAAGGCAACGCAATAGGGGACTGACGCCTTCACCCTATTGAAGCGGTGGAGATACTCTCTCAAGCTTTTGTCAGGGCATTGCTTGATCCGGTAGAGGTCATCAGAATCACGTCTTAGGACTCGGCTACTAGCGAACTGCTTGACAAAGCGGTCTGTTAGCATGGCGAAGGAGTCGATAGAATCGTTGGCAAGGTTGAAGTACCACAACTGAGTTGGGCCTATGAGGGTTGCTCAAAACCCTTTGCACATACAAACCTCCAAGTGCTCGTAGCCGATGGGGCCAGTGAGCATGCGTTGGCGATACTGCGAGATGTGCGTGTCTGGATCGGTGATCCCGTCGTATAGAGTCATGGTTGGCCAATAGAACCTCTTGGGTACTTCGCCATAGGCAATAGCGTCAACGACGGGCGTATCTGCATAGGAGTTGGGAGTGCTCCTGATAATCAGTGGAGCTACTCCCTACAGACACTTTATCATGTTCTCCATAGCTTTTAATCTCCCTGTTAGCATGACTTCCACACCAAGGGCCTCGTTAGCATTTTCCTCGTAGGGTTTGCTAGGATCGCTTTTGTGGTAGAAGCCAGGGGTCCGGGTGAGACCTGAGTTTGGATTCTAATGCGTTCGAGCCTCCTTAACGACCTTCGGTGGCGTCTCACCTAGGGTTTGCATCGACGCGACTTTTCTCTTGAACCTGGCATGCCTCTCGTCGTCTTTGCGATCGTCTTTGAGCTTCTCGGCATCTGTCTTCATCGCCAAGGCTTTAAGAACCGCGTTCTCGTCTTCTAACTCCTTCAGACGAGATTCGTTTTCTTTTAGTTTCACCGCGATCAGCTCGTACTTCTGCAGCTTTGCCACAATCTGTTCGTGCTCTTGAAGCTCTGTCGCATCGTCGGCCGTCTCGGGTACTTTTTCTTCGGTGGGATTCGCAGCTACTTCCTTGAACACAGATTAGAGGTTTCTGCTACTTCCTGGTTCGGATGAACTGTGGGATTCGCTCATCTTCAACATTTTGTTCTTGTTGAAATTTCACCCTCCTACTAGCGCCAAACTATTTAGGGGGGGGAGGGTTTGACGTTCTTCAATGGAGAAGAACAAGAACAATGAAATCGATGGTTTTAGAGGTTTTAGAGAGAAAGATGAGCGAAAGAGCGAAAGAGACTAAGTATATGTAAAAGACTCTTCTTTATTGAAGAATAAGAGGTCGATTACAATAGATGTATGTTTTCAAAGTCTCGGGGTCGAATCCTTGAACTAGGGTTCTTCCCTTTGTATTTATAGCTTTCGAGTTAGGGTTTCCATTTATCTTATGGAAAACTCCTATATTCTAGCTTATCATACAAAAGAAATATTTCCCAAGATTCAAATAAGGTATTTGTCCTTATCTCTTAAGATTTTAGACCGACTTACGGGATATCTGCCCTACCTCGGTTATAGCCTCGACTTGGCGATGGTGTCCCCGACTATGGCCTTGTTTATCACCTACAACTAAGGAGTTTATCTTTGTCTCCTTGATCTACGCTATGATTGAACTCTAAAGGAATAAATTTACCCCCAACAGATAGAATCAAATTGATAATATCCAAAAAAAAATTCAAAGATATGAAAATATCCTTTACATACATCTATATAAGCTATCATAGAAACTTTAATGTATACAAACGACTTCTTTTACTTCTACATTACGAAAATTTCGATCAAGAGCCTCAGGTCCTAGCTAAGACCTTGGTCGACAGTAAGCTATTGTAATCTAGTTCAAGCTCATTCGATTAATAAATAATCTCTTCTTTACATTACTTTCACTCGATTCTAATGATCTAGCAAAAATCCCCTAACCAACAGGTACATCTATTTACTTCAATTATGTACTTATTATATTTTTATTATCAGTTATCACATGCTTAATTTCTATTACTATTTTAATAAACCAACTTTCCATGTGCCCCTGATAATTCACTAACTAATTTTTTTCAGAATAACACATCACTAATTTTTCATTTTAAATCACATAAATTTAGCTATCTATCCATTTAAAGTAATGCAGTGAAAATTTTCGTAAAAATATTTATTTTTATTAAAAACTAATAATACTTATGATTATATCATACTAAATTACTTTACAAATATATAAAATTTCTTAAAAATAAAAAATTTCTAAATAATATGAAAGATCTAATGGAAATATTAAAATAGAATTTAAGAACTAAACATTTGAAAAATACGTTTTGCCTTTTTATTTTTCATATATAAGATCACAATTGCTTTTGGTAAAAGAATTTCATAAAACTGCAAAATGTTTTCAATTATATTTTAAAAAAAATTCTTAAAAGTTTAACTATTTCGTTTTATTTTATTTTGGTAATATTTAGATTATATTATTAATATTTATATATTTAAATTTGAAATTAAATTATTATGCTTTATTAGATCTTTCAGAATTTTTTATACTTTAATTAATTTTAAATTTTCTATATATTTTAGAAATACAATTTTCTATATATTTTATTAGATCTCATGTAAAGAGTGCACTCTTTACATGAGAAAAAGTTGTATTCACCCACACTTGAATAGGAAGTATCATATCCACACTACGATTAGTTAGGCAAGGAACTCAGATAAGAATAGAGTCAGGATCTAACCTTTCGGTATGCAATGATGCAAGGATTCCAAATGAGCAACCATGTCGGCACGAAGACGAAGAAGTATTTGACATCCTAACCATAAAGTTTAACTTTTAATAATCCCCAGGACAAGAGAATGACATCTACCAATTTTATAGAAATTCTTGGAACTGGTGTATAAACAGTTGGTTACAGATATTAATCCAAGTCTATTAACACACATGATGGTATAATATGATATTATACAAAATCCGAAAAATATACAGTGATATCGGAATATATACTCCTTGACTCGGTGAAAACAAATTTAAGTAATAACATTATGTCACGGATTGATTCTTCGTGAATCGGTTCGTGTGGCCTTAGCACCTTTCCGTCTCGAACGGATGCTAAGTCAGCCTATGTCCGAACAAACTTAGAGAGAGAAATGAACTTAGACAGATAAAGAGTTTGAAAGAATGTTTATTGTTTAAAGTTTGAATGATTACAAATGAAGGATCTCACCCTCTATTTATACAAGAGCACCTCCTTAATGGACAATGAGGATTGAATCGATCTAACGCTGGAGATTTATTCCACTTCTACAAGTCTTTCCTTATCTACCTATTTCCATATCCTCTCCAAGTATTACCATATCTAGCTATTTCCATACTTTCTTCCCAAGTATCTCTAGAAGCGTCTAAAATATTCTAGAAAATATCAAATGGAATGAAGTAGAAAACCGCCTAAGTATTGATGGGAGAACTTCGTGTCTTCCGTGTGGACTTCTTGATTGCACGACTAGAATGGATCATGACATCCTTCCCCCCTCAAAATCAGGTGACGTCCTCGTTGTCGTGTACGTCTTGGGTTCCTCATTGAATTGCCACAAGTATTCCCTAGGTTCCCATGTTGCCTCTGATTCCTGTAATCCCTTCCACTTGATGAAAAAGTGGATTTGACGTGGAACTCCCCTTTTCCGCACTTCGTTCGATGCGAGCACTTGATGAGAAAGTGGATTTGACGTAGAAAGGCCCTGATCCTTGTCTTTGTCATCCTCATGATACGGCTTGAGCATGCTCACATGGAAAATCAGATGAATCTTCAATGTGCTCGATAGATCTAGTCGGTATGACACCTTACCAACCTTGGCCATCACTTCAAATAGCCCATCATACCTTCGGCTCAGACCCTTGTGCAAGCTCCAGAAGGCTTTGAATTTTTGTGGTAAGAGCTTCACAAGGATTCAATTCCCCACAAAATATTCAAATGGTCGCCTCTTCTCATCCACCCATTTCTTCATCCGTTTTCATACTTCTCCAAACAAGCCCGAGAGAGATTTGCACGTTTTTCCCATTCTTTAAATATCTTGGAAGCTCTCGGATTCTGCTCCTCGGATATCAGCATGGCTAAGGTGTAAGGAGGCAAAGGTTGTTGGTTTGTGGCTAACTCGAACGGACTCCTCTCAATCAAATCACTTCGCTGCTAGTTGTAAGAGAACTGAGCAACATTTAGTAACTTTGCCTAATCTTGCTGGTTAGCAGTCACAAAGTGTCGAAAGTAACACTCCAATAGGGCATTCATCCTTTCTATATGTCCATCACTCTGTGGGTGAAAGCTTGTAGAGAAGTTGAGTTTCGTATCTAGAATCTTGAACAACTCAGTCCACAACTTCCCAGTACATGGAGGGTCTTGGTCACTCACAATGTTCCACGATAACCCCCAAAGTTTCACAACATTTTTGAAGAACACCCTAGATGCCTCCTCCCCGGTACAATCTCGAGAACAAGCTATGAAAGTCCCATACTTGGAAAATCGATCCACAATCACCAACACCGAGACAAACCCTTCGAACTTGGGTAAGGCACTTATGAAATATAGTAAGTTCGATTCCCAAGGTCGCTCGGGAATCAAGAGTGGCTCCAGCAAGCCCACGGACTGCTTGTTCTCTGTCTTGTCTTGTTGGAAAACTAGACAAGTCTTCACAAACAACTCCACATTATCCTTCATTCGGAGCCAATAGTAGACTACACTAATGCCACCGTCCTCTTCTGACCCAGATGTCCCACCCATCGGGAGTTGTGGCATTTGTGGACAATGTCTCGCTGGAGGCTCTCCTTTTTGGTACGTATATCTTTCTGCCTTTGGTGTAGAGTAGTTTGTCCTCTACCGAAAACCGATGGATCTTTCCCTCCTCAAGTAGTCTCATCAACATCTTGGCAACTATGTCACGATTAAGCCCTTCTCGAATTTGTTCCATACTATTCCCATCGACTTGACTTATGCCTGCCAAGTCCGCGCTTAGTGCATCTGCTACAACGTTCTCCTTCCCTAGCTTATACCAAAGGTGTAGTCAAACTCACCTAAGAATTCTTGTCACCGAGCTTGCTTTGGGGACAAATTCTTTTGTGTCCGAAAGTAACTCGTAGCCACATTGTCTGTCTTGATCGTGAAATGTAAACCCAAGAGATAACGTCTCCATACCAGCAAGCAATGAACCACTGGTTTCATCTCCTTTTCCTACACGGTTTATCTTCTTTCCGTTTTATTAAGCTTGGGGCTTTTGAATGCAATCAGATGTCACTCTTGCATGAGTACTCCCCCAATCGTAAAATCCAAAGCATCGGTGTGTATCTTGAATGGTAAGCTAAAATCAGGTAAAGCAAGGACCGGTTCATGGCTTACCTCTCTCTTTAGCTACTTGAATGCTTCTCGGCATTGTTCCGACCATGCCCATGATTTTCCCTTCTTTAAGAGGTCTATCAATGGGGTTGCCCTCTTCGAACATCTCTCAATGAACCGAAGATAAGAGTTCATGAGGCCAAAGAAGGATCGCAACTCTGTTAAATAGGTTGGTGCTTCCCACTCAATGATAGATACTACCTTCATGTCATGCATCTTGAGCTTCCCATGCCCAATGACATGACCGAGAAACTAAAATTCTTCGGTGGCAAATGTGCACTTCTCCCTCTTCAAAAACAGCTCATTCTCATGGAGAACCCAAAAAATCATCTTCAAGTGCTCCACATGTTCCTCCATTCACTTACTATAGATGACTATGTCATCCAAGTATAAGTCAGGTAGGGTTGTAAGATCTGGGTCATCAAGGTGCAAAACGTGGCAGGGGCGTTGGTGAGGTCGAAAGGCATGACAAGCCACTCAAACGATCCATACTATTTTTGGCTCATCTCCTTCTCCAATCCAGACTTGATAATATCCCTTCTGCAAGTCCATCTTTGGGTACGCCTTGGCTCCCCCAAGCCTGTCGAACATATCAGGGATCAAAGGAATAGGAAATTGATTTTTGTCATCATCTTGTTGAGAGCCCGATAATCCACACACATCCATAAAGAACCATCTAATTTCTTCTAGAAAAGTATTGGTGCCTCATAAAGTGCCTTAGAGGGTCTTAACTTTCCCCGTCCCTAAGAGCTCATCGAGATGCTTCCTCAACTCTTCTAAACCTGATGGAGACATCTGATAAGGTGTCATCGTTGTCGGTTTCTCTCTCAGCTCCTACTCAATTTGGTGATTCATCTCCCTCCTTGGTGGTAAATTGTCGGGTAATTGTGCTGGCATCATGTTCCTATTCTCCTCAAGGATCGTTCGATGATCGGAGGGATGACTCCGACAACCTTCGTGCCTTCCTCCATATTCATCACCGCTAAGTATGCTGGTTTGCCCTTCTTCACTCCCCTAGCGAGTTGCATAGCTGACAGGTGTTGAGTCTTGTGGGCCTTCCCTTCTAGGGTAGGAATCATACATGGTGATTCCTTCTCCATGATGCACACCGAGCTAAGTGCAGATATAGGTACCACCATCACCTGCCTCATGAAATCCATCCCCTAAACCACCTTAAAATCATCCATATGTATGACTGAGTAGTTTACTGAACATGTCCATGTACCCAATCGCATCTCCACTCGTTGGGCTACCCATTGGACCGATTGCGCCTTCGCATTTACCATCTTCATCCAGCCATCCTTCTTGGTCCATTTCACTTCAAGTCTCACAGCTTCATATTCAACCATGAAGTTATGAGTGGCTCCCAT
Source organism: Anastatica hierochuntica (assembly GCA_900406275.1). Classification (NCBI taxonomy): domain Eukaryota; kingdom Viridiplantae; phylum Streptophyta; class Magnoliopsida; order Brassicales; family Brassicaceae; genus Anastatica; species Anastatica hierochuntica. The sequence continues at coordinate 31,571 of OVAN01001768.1, forward strand.
ATCCACCATCACTCAAGTCGAACTCCCATTCATTTGAGCTTCCACATACATGAGCCCCTTGTTCGTTGGTCTAGCTATCGGGTTAGCCTTCAATGCATTAAACAACGGCAATGACCCTATCATGGTTAATTCCTCCTCTTGGAATTTGGCATCATGTTGCTCCAAAATCATAGAGAGTGATCCCAACTTCGGGCACTCCTTCATGAGGTGTGGCCCGTTGCACACAAAGCATCCGCTCCTTGGTACGAATAGCTTCTTCTCCGCTTTATTGTCCTCTCATCTTGGATTCTTCTCATATCCTCTTGAGTTAAGGGGCGGTCGAAGTCCCACCTCTCTCCCCCACCCTTGATCACAACATTCTCCTTCTTCTTGAATGATTGGGATTGACCTTGTGAGCGGAAATTCGTTAGGTACTTGACCACTGCAATGGCTTCATCGACGCACTTGACTCCTCTTCTTTGCAAATCTTATTGAGCCCGGCCTTGGAGTATGTCGGTGAAGTAAAAAAATGGTCCTCTTCGTAAATATTAGGAATATGCAGAATTAGAGTTGTGAATTCCTTCACATAGTCACAAATAATACCTCTATGTCGAAGTTCTCTTCACTTCTTCCTTGCTTCATACACGACATTCTCTGGATAGAATTGCCGCTTGAGTTGCCTCTTGAACTCATCCCAAGTCTCAAGCGAGCACGTCCCCTGCTCTATGTCTGTATGCTTCCTTTGCCACCACAGCACATTGGGGTATAAGCAAGATAGGATGTTGTAGTCTTGATCTTCTTAGTTTATAGATCAGGTTGAGATTGTCGAAGCATTGCTCCATCTGCCATAAGCAGTTCTTAACTTCCTTAGCATCCTTCACTCCATCAACACAAGATGGCTTTGGGAAATCAACTCGTCCAAATCCAGTGGTCACCATGGATCCTCCATGTACAACAGCCTTTCTGCATAGAACCACATCTTCATCCGCCTTAGTGAGCCTTGATTTCATCCCCTCGATGTCATCTTGCAAAGCCTGGATGAAGTCCATTACAAGTTCCGCTTACCAAAGGAACCTCGAGTTAAGGTCGGCAGCACTCTACTTCACCTCCTCCAACTCATCGAGCATGTGAGTCTCAAACTCGTCCAAGCCCTGCTAGACCCTCTCGATCCTTCCTCCAATCTCAACCATAGCGGAACTGAGACACACTCTTGTCGTGTTTGTCCCCACTTGGGTGTTATGGTCTCCCTACCCCTCTTAGCTTAGGCATTCTCTCGATCTTCCCTCTCAAACCCTGGGCCGAAACTCGGCTCTGATACCACTTGTCACGGACTAATTCCTCATGGATCGGTTTGTGCGACCTTAGCACTTTTGTCTCGAATGGGTGCTAAGTCAGCCTAACTCCGAACGAACTTAGAGAGAGAAAGAGCTTGAAACTATGTTTATTGTTTAAAGCATGAATGATTACAAATTAGGGATTCCACCTCCTATTTATACAAAATCACCTCCCTAATGGATTTTGGGAATCGAATCGATCTAATGGTGGAGATTGATTTCACATCTACAAGTCTTTCCTTATCTACATATTTTCATATCCTCTCCAAGTATTACCATATCTACCTATTTCCATACTATCTCCCCAATTATCCCTAGAAGCTTCTAGAATATTCTAGAAAATATGAAAGGAAGTTAAGTAGAAAATCGCCTTAGTGTTGGTGGGAGAACTTCGTGTCTTCTGTGTGGACTTTTTAGTTGCACAGCTAGAATGTGTCGTGACATTTAGTTGGCTGCCACTTTGGACGTTTTAAAGGCACAAACTTGGAAGACTAAATGCTCAATAGAGATATAACATTTTATTTGGCAATCAAACTTAGTTGCGTTGGCAGTAACCACATAATAGGCTTATAGAGGAATACAAAGTGATATCTTTTGTAAATGATGTAGCTTACATGAGGAGGTGACAAATCATGTTTTCTTCTAGTGTCTGTTAAGTATACAAGTTTGGACAATATTTAAAATCCCAACAACATAAGAAGTTTTTCCAACGGGGTCAATCTACATTAATATAGACTATTTAATTTGGAGGAACCTTTTATTGTCGATATATAAATATACGCATTATCTTCTCTCATGGATTCTAAAGTTTATTTGAAAATCGAGGAACCAAAATATTTTCCAAGATGTACAAGTTTATCTCATATAGGTCATAAGAAATGCGAAGAGTGAATTTACGGCATGTAAATAAGCACAACTAGTACAAGATTCACCGGAATCAGCCTCAACATACTGGTTCGGGAAAACTAAATCCAATTTATTTTAGGAGGATGGATCACGAAAAAATAGGACGGTACTAGATCTGCTTGAATGGTGATGGTAAGATAGTGCTTCTCAGAAAGATGCCAACGACAAAATCTTTCACCATTACATTTAGAGATGGAAGCCTTTCTCTAAATAATGTTGGAGATATGAAATTGGAAGATCGATTACAAAACCTTTTAGACGTACACATAGCTTTACACAATCACTCAGAAGCAAGAGATTGGCCCACTCTCTATACCCTTCAAGTTCTATGTCGCCAATTTCCAAATATTGTTTTGTCCCACATCTCGCGTACTAATAGATTTTTTCCTATTTTTTTGTCATACTCGGATGTTCGCTCTAAGTTATCTCCATCGGCTACATTTATGGCGTATAATACTCGTTCTATCCAAAGAGGGACGCTAGAGTCTACCAAAAAGGTCCAAAAGACACATGCGACTTCTGCAGCTAGGAAAGAGAAAATGTCGTTCAATGTGTTGTTGTTGGCATCGGATGAGAGCTTATTTTGAAGTTGAGTCCAAATGGTGAGCCCAATACGAGCTAGTATATTATTTTATTTTTGTTTATTTTAAAAGTTTTAGTTTTATGATTTATTAGTAACTATTGAAGGGCATTTCGGCTACGATGGCCACGTTTGCCTTTTCGTAGCTAGAACAGTAATTCACCCCGTTTCTTAATACTTTTGTGGTAGTATAGTGTGTTTATATTGTCTCTTGTTATATTGAGATTAATTGCATAGTCAATGCTCAAAACCTTCTCCAAACCTTCTTCCTCTCAAAAGTGTATATCTCTTCAGGTTGGCTTCGCAGCTTCAGTTGATAACAACTGACTCTAAAGTGACCTTCTATAAAATGACCATAATATTTAATTTTCTCCCAATAATCATCATCATCTATTTCCTCTATCCAAAAGTGTGACCCTTGATAAAATTTTGGACCTCCAACTATATAACGTGGAGTATCCGCTAGATACTCCAAGCGCCAACCCTAAATTCTAAGAGTTCCCAGACATCAAAGTTAGATAAACATATTAATTTGTAATCTTGTTGATTGAGACTTTCATCATTGTCAATAAATAGTTGAAGCTCGACATGAGAAACAATTTGTTGGATCCACTCCGTGGCAACTATAACGGCGTAGATGGTACCTAACTGCTAATATTGGGATCGATTCAATAAGTGTCACTTCCCAAAATAGTGCGACTTGATCTCCACAACTTCGAAAAGGAGTTGAAACGTAAGAGTTGATTATATGGGAAGTTTTAAAAGTATCTCGTCCTAGAGCTCATGAGATAGTAGTAGATTTTGCATCTCTTTCTTCGTTGTTCACCTAGTGATTTTAGTTAGGATTTTAGTGTTTTTTTAGCTTCTCCTCTTTCTTTTTGGATCTTACGTGTAACCAATCATCTGTTTTTATAGTTTTTTATTTTGCAATTTAACTCTTTTTCTCAATCTTGCTAAGGTCTCGCGTGATTCGTGAATAAAAATGAAATTTTTATATATAAAACTAATAACCCTTATAATCATGGTTCTTAAAAGTAGATCCTATATTAAGTTCATCTTCAAATAACACGCATGATTATGGTTCATATAAGTAAATTATAGTTCAGAATCCACTTTTAGTTATTCATCGATTGTATTTTGTACCGCAAGTAAAATAATTTTACATTAACTTAGATTACCGGAAGTTATAAGAAACAATATCTCTTAGTGAAGAGAGTGTTCTTAAATAAATTATGTATTTCATATTAGGTAAAAATAAACTAAAGAAACATCAATCATTTTTGAAAATATATTTTAAATCTTAATTTTTCTTACATTTTTAATAATTCTTTTGTGAAAAACCAAATAAAAAAATAAAGATGTGCGAAATTTAAAGGGAAATTAAGTTAAATAAATCAAAACCCCCTATTATTTAAATATCTAACCAAAATCACACTCTCTCTCCTAATTTTTCTTCCTATCTCTCTCTAATCTCTCTCCAAAAATTTAAAGAAAAAATGTTTCTTGGTTATTTTTCAAATTAACCCAAATTTAAAATTTAAAATCATCTTTATTTAAAATAACTACTATGAAAACATGTATTATATTATTACTTTTATAATCTTATAAAGTATAAATCTTATGTGTATTTCAAAATTTTTATTTTCAGATTTTATAGCTTTTTCTCTTATTTAATTTTTAATTATATAGTTACCATTTTAAAATAAAGAAAGATGTTTTTTTTGTTATTTTATCTTTTTGAAAAAATGAATAACTAGTAATATGAAATTTTATATTAATTTTCAATTTTACATTGACATTTGTCACAATCTAAAAAATATTAACACGTGTCGAAATTCAATGAAATTACAAATTTACCTACATATCTCACTCGAACGCGTTAAATTTTATAGGGTAGTTTAGTGTATGATAAGTTGATATTTTCTAGCATTTTGTAGCAGGAAGCACTAAGTGTTCTTTTTTTTCGTAGAAAAGGTAAAAGGAACGTGCATGATCATCAGCCGCATACAATTTTCCAAATGAGACAGAATCTCATAAAAGAGGTAAGTGTCAAGTCGTCTTCCTATAAAAGTCCCCATTTTGTATCATTATTGATTTCTTTCAAGATTTCCATTTTGGAATCATCCGATGAAGGTATCATACACAATAATTGTTTTTCCTTTATAATGATAGAAGTTTGTGATTTATTTAAGTACTTACTGACATTTTTTCAGCCCAGCATCATGTAAATATCAAACGAACGAGACTGCTATGAAACTGTAGTACTTCCAAAATTGGGAGACTGCTATGAAATTGAAGTACTTTCAAAATTGCGATAATCAGGTTTTTAGATATAGTGATATATGAAAAGAGTTCAAAATAATTTTCTAACATCCCAAAATTTTAATGAGCGAGACTTTTAAAAACTGTTGCAAAGGCTCGATAAAATCCAATTTGTTTTTTTTAGAAAACTCTAGGTTCTCTTATTAGTTTTTTCTATTTAAATATCCATCACCTCTCACATTTTTTTCATCATCTAAATTCTTAGCGAAACTCTGCCAAAATCATTTTATAACCTCGAAACCCTAGAACCACCCATCAGCCACCGCGAACCACCATGGGAAATCATTCGGTCACAACCTTCTCTCTCTTCCCCAGCACTATTTTGCTTCGATCTTTCTTCTCATTACTCCGATCGCAAATCCGAGACCACCATCGGGTAGATCCCGTCGAGACAAACCGTAGACGCTGACCGCACCTCAATCGAAGGTCAGACGCTCCGACAATCGTCGTTTAAAGTTTCGTGCGATTTAAACGCGCCGCCAGGACCCACCACCACCTATCACCGGACCACCGCCAGACAACCGCCAGACAACCGCCGGACCACCGCCGGACCGCCGCCGGAGCCATGTGACCCGCCGGTGATTCAGTAACTCGGTGAGTCAACTCGAACCTGGTCAATGATGGCGTGTCACTGACGTGGAAGGTCTTGATGATGTATCAGAATCAGATTGGTCCACGTGTCAGACCGTTGCTCACTGGATCAGATCTACCCAGTTGGAACAGAGGTGATGTGTCGTTGTTGACGTGACGAGACTTACTGACGTGTCGGAATCACATTGGTCCACGTGTCAGACGGTTGCTGACTGGTCGGACTGAGTTGACCAGAATGCTTAAGTTAACCAGTTTGACGGGTTTGACTGTTGACCACGGTTTTTATCGTTGACTTTGACCCGCGAACGTTGACTTTGACCAATTGACCGATTCGGACCGGTTTAGATGGATTAAGTCTCTTTTTTTTCCAAATTTTGACTTTCGGACAGTCAATTGATTTGTTTTTCCATTCTGATTTCAGACTTAGAGACCATTTGAGCTTCCAAAACCCGAAACCGCATTGTCAACCACTCTTTCCTAAGGCTAAGGTGAGGGCTAGACCCATATACTTCTCATACTTTTCTTATTCACTCTTTCTTGCGTAGTCTAGCACCGAAACATATTGCTTGAGTTGTTTGGAGTCTTTATTGCTTGCGTAGTTTGGTGTAATTTCACATAGTATTTATATTGGTTTAATTGTCAGATTAGGGGAAAACGGTATTGTTTTAGAATTACATAAGTTTGATATGTGCATGTAATAAATGAGTTGATTTTATGAGACTAGGTCTCGCAGACAAAGGTTACCGGAGGTTCCAGTGGAATAGCGCTCGGGTTTTGCAGGTGGCTATATATATATATATATATATATATATATATATATATATA
>OVAN01001769.1:0-12264 GCA_900406275.1 Anastatica hierochuntica
ATCCTCTTGGATCTAGTGCTATCATGTGCCAATGATTACAGCTGTAGTTTTGGATTTTAGTGTTTTCAACTCTATAAATGTATAAGTCATGACATTGTAATCTTTGAGAATGAAATAACATTGTTTTCAAGTCTTCTTCTCNGTTTTTTTCACTTGAAATTCAGCGATTTCTTTTTTATCAATTTTTGTTGGGTAGATATGCTTTAGTCTTTTGTGAGAATTTACTGTCTAGGTATCAGGTAAGCATCACAGTGCTCACTGGGTAATGTTAAATGCTTGTGGTACTAAGTTTAATTATTGCTATTAACTATTGTTGATTATGTGTTTTTAAGTCTTTTTGAAATTTTCTCTTACATGACCTTCTCGACTGAAACTTGACCCTTCTTTCTAATGAACAAGGTTAATTGGCGCACTTTTTTAAATTCACGTCCTAGTGTGTTAAATCAGATAATCTTTTATTCTCTACTACATCAGCTAAGTTTTGATTTATGAAGAATACAATGACAAAGCAAGAAGTTGGAAAGCTCGTGGCTGATACATATAGGTGAGAGCTCGTTTTTTTACAGTGGATTCTTACGAAATGCCATCATTTTTTTTGCGCGATTCTTTCGTACCGATATGTTTTTGTGTTTCATAGGAAAAAGCAAGTATATGAGGCAAGTGGTTTATAGTCCAAAGGACAAGAAAGTTCTGATGCCAATACAAGAGAAAGTTAAGGGGGAGCCTCACAGTCCCATTCAACCATAAATTAAAGTTAGATGTGTCTGTTGAAGTTCACTAGAGAGAGACTCAATAATCTAGGTACGCTAAACTAAACTCTTGTCTATACTCTATCATTGCCCAAGGGTTCCCCATTCTCATTTACTTAGGGTTTAATGTTCACACTTTTACAACGGAGATGAGCAGCGGGAAGCGGTGGAAGAGTTGATCGAAAGAGTGGTTCAGTTCAGAGAAGTTCCGCAATCAAAATTTTCGTGATATTGAATGGCTGTCACTTGTGTGAGAAGCTTCAAAGAATAATTTTTTATTATATATGTGTATCTTCTTCGTTATATTTCTCTTGTGTAATTACTTTATTACTCTAATTCACAATTTAACATTCATTCATCGAAATGTATCGTTTACCATCGGGTCTAGGATCTCCGGCTTTTCAGTTATAGGTTTGGGTTTAGAGTTTAGAGTTTAGAGTTTTAGGGTTTAGGTTTAAGTTTTAGGTTTTAGATTTTATTTTAGAGTTTAGTTTTGGGGCTTTAGGGTTTAATGTTTATTTAATGTTTATGGTTTAATTTTGGGGTTTTGGATTTAGGGGTTTAGGGTTATTTTGAGATTTAGAGTTACTTTAGAATTTGAGTTTATTTTACGTTTTAGGGTTTGTTGTTTTTTTGGGTCAAAAGGTTTGTTGTATTTTTTATTGGTCAAAAGATTTTAGCAAAAAAAATTCCAGAGAAACAAAAACAAATTTAGTTGGCGGAAGAAAAAAAAAGCTTAGACAAATATAAATAGGGCAAAATCGTCATTTCTCTGAGCATGTTATGGCATTTTCGAGTGACTGAAGAAGTAGTGCCATTTTTACAAATTCTAAACGGAACTATGGCATTTTGTGCAATTGTTCCAATAAAGAAACTGAAATGAACACTCCTAGTTTCAAATTAAAATGTTTATATTGCTAGTAGTATTTCTTGACGTACATTTAAATTAAAAAAAAACTGTATTTTGAGAACAGGAAAAAAAAAATGTTCGGTTACATGTTCGGCAAGAAATTGTATTCTTGAGAAAACACTGTGAGAAATGACTTTTTTTTTTTTCTAGTGAGAAATGACTAGAATACAACAAATGCTTTTATATATCTCTAAAAGATTGACAACAAGCATGTCACGGACTCCAAAAAGACACATGAATAAAAAGTGGTAGGAATTATCTTAACTGCCACCAAACACCATTCAATTATTCTTCTGTGTTGTAAGTCGAAATTTCCAGAGAGATAGCAAAAGATATCTTAGATGTGACTTTCTTTTATCAACAACTCACGGGAACTCTTTCCTCCTAAGTCATATATAATTATTAAAAAAAAATACTTTGTTGTTAAGTATTATATATTACTTATATATATTTATATGTTTGCTTTGTTGGAGAATATGTATTTCTTTTATTATTTTGAGTAGTGGCGAAACAAATGTGAGAGAAAGAGTGAATGTTTTGATCAAAGTTGTATTATTAGCTTCACACACAACACTCCCTTTTATAACCGAGAGGAGTCGGTTAAGGAGAGTCGGTCAAGTAAAAAAATAGTAAATTATTACAAAAAGATAAGTGAAGCAAATGGATAATACTCCCTTTTAATTATCAATTATTAGTTAGAGTTTATATTGTCTCGTTAAAAACCTGGTCATGGAAAAATTCAATGGGATAAAAACCATGACGAGGGAAAAAAAGTATAGTAGTACAATCTCCCCCTGAAAATGATGGATCCTTCTTTTCTTCATAGATCTTGTAGATGACGCATTCGGATACTTTAGATATGTTTTCTGAACTTCGTAGTTGGAAGCGCCTTTGTAAATAGGTTTGCCAGATTGTCACTTGAACGAACATATTGAACACTCACTTTTTTTATTTTTCTCGAGTTCTTGGGTATAGGATAAGAACCTTGGAGGAATATGTTTCGTTCGGTCGCTCTTGATGTAACCTTCTTTGATTTGTGTGACACATGCAGAATTATCCTCAAATAATACAATTGGCTCTTTAGTAATCATCAAACCACTTGCTTTTTATATATGTTGAGTCAAAGATCTAAGTCATACACATTCTTTGCATGTCTCATGTAGCGCAATAATTTTTGCATAGTTTGAGGAAGTGGCAACAGAAGTCTGTTTCTACGATTTCCAGGAGATCGTTGTTCCACCTATAGTAAAAACGTATCCAGTTTGCGATCGAGCTTTATGCGGATCTGACAAATATTCTGCATCTGCAAAACCAACTAAACCAGATTTCGGGTTTCTAGTATAAAATAACGCTAAGTCAATGGTTCTTTGAAGATAACGAAAAATGTGCTTTATTCCAATTCAATGTCTATGCGTAGAGGATGAACTATATCTTGCAAGCAAATTAGTAGCAAACGCTATATCTGGTCGAGTGCAATTTGCAAGATACATCAATCCGCCTATAGTGTTCACGTAAAGTACTTCAGGACCTAATACTTCTTCGTTATCATCACAAGGTCTAAACGGATCTTTGTTAACATCAAGCGATCTATTTACCATTGGGATACTCAAAGAACTCGCTTTATCCATGTTAAAGCGCTTTAACACCCTTTTGGTGTAGTTTGACTGATGCACAAATATTCCATCTTTTAGATGCTCTATCTGGAGCCCAAGACAAAACTTTGCCTTACCAAGATCTTTCAATTCAAACTCCTCTTTCATATGAGTTCGTGCATCATCAATCTCCTTTTGATTACCAATTATGTTCAAGTCATCAACATATACAGCAATGACCACAAATCCTAATAACGATTTCTTAATAGAGACGCAAAGGCATATTGCATTGTTCACATATCCCTTTTTAAATAAGTACTCGCTTAAGCGATTGTACCACATGCGTCCGGATTGTTTCAATCCATAAAGTGATCGTTGTAACTTGACCGAACATATCCTCTTAGACAATGCTTCTGGCATTTCTGAACCTTCAGGGTTCTTTAGTCCCTAGGGGATTTTCATATAAATATCACTTTCTAGTGATCCGTATAAATATGCAGTCACAACATCCATCAGATACATTTCTAAATTGTTGGATGTCATTAAACTCATCAAGTACATGAATGTGATTGCATCCATAACCGGGGAATAATTTTCTTCAAAATCAATTCCCGGTCTTTGAGAAAAACCTTGTGCCACAAGTCGGACTTTATATCTTGTGACCTTATTTTTTTCATTTCTTTTTAGCACAAAAACCCATTTGTATTCAATTGGCATTTCATCTTTAAGTGTAATGACAACTAATTCAAAGACATTTCTTTTATTCAGGGAGAGTAATTCGGTTTTCATGGCCATTTGCCATTTCTCCCAATTAGGTCTTTCCTGCCACTTTGATAGAGTTTTCAAATTCGGATCCTTAATCTCATCATTAATTTCTTCAGATACAGAAAAGAAAAACATTCTATTAATATTCTCTATCTCCTCTCTAACTCATAATTTCCCAGTATGAGTATAATTGATAGAGATCTCATGTTTTTCTATATCATTTTCATTTTCTTGACGAATTTTACATGATTCTTCTCGAACCTTTTCACATACGTCTTTTGGATACTTTTATTTGTGGGGCTCATCTAGAATATTTTGTGGGGTATATTTTCTTATGTAGGTCTTATGTGCCCTTTTTATTTTGTTTTCCTAATCTCTTTTTCTTTCGGGGAATCTTATCTTTAGACCCAATGGATCTCCCCCTCTTTAATTGAACCCTCGATTCATTCACCCTTTTTGTATCGGTAAACGCATTTGGTAGCTGATTTGCCATATTTTTTCATATGTATAACTTTCTGAACTTCCAACTCTCGCTTATTAGTAGGGATATCTAGGTGTACCAAAGATTGCGTACACCATGTTATGTCTTTTAAAATTTCTTTGATTCCTCCCTCTAATGCTGGAAATTCATTTTCATAAAAATGGCAATCGACAAAACGAGTCGTAAACATATCACTAGTGTGTGGTTCAAGATATCGAGTAATACTTGGTGACGTATACCCCACATAAATTCCCAATCTTTTTTGTGACCCCATTTTTGTTCGTTGCGGCGGGGCAATAAAACATATACCGCACATCCGAAATGATAGAGATGGGATATATCTGGCTCTCAGCCAGATAAAAATTGTAGTGGGGAATGTTCATGATATGCACTTGGTCTTATTTGGACCAATGTTGCAGCATGAAAAATAGCATGTCCCCATACTGAAATTGGGAGCTTTGTTCTCAATATTGACGGTCTTGCAATTGCACCCGTTTGATCAAAGACTCAACCATGCTATTTTGTGTATGAACATGGGGAGCTGGATGCTCAACATCAATCCCTATTGACATACAACAATCATTAAAGGCTTGTGAAGCGAATTCATCTGCGTTATCAAGCCTTACTTTTTTTTTTTACGTTCTCTCTTATTTAAGAAAGCACATCATATACACTCATATCTTTTTATATGAGTTATATTTCCAAAAAATGCTTACATAACTTTAAGAATTTGGTGCTTCGAGACCAAATAGCATTTCTTTAAAAACGCTTAACATGTAAGCATCACGTAAAACCCTCCCTTAGGTTTTTTTGAAATAACATCTCTTTTACTATATGTTAAACTTGGGATATCTGAAGACAAATTTTTTTTACAAAAATATCATCCCATGATTTTCATTATTGTGATAACTCTTCATGAGTTCTTATCAAATACATGTTGCCGGGAACATAATTCTGATATCAGTAATCCTTCAAGGATTATAAATTACTTAGAGGTACAATCCAAGTCATTCGTATACTGTCAGACATATTTACTTGGACTTCGGGTCCAAAGATTTCTCATTTCTCAAACGAGCTTTAATATTGACTTGATTGTCTATTTTTATCTTTTGGCCAAAATTTTATTTTCTACAATCATCCAAAGAGGTAGAATCGCGATCCTCATATTTATTAATCACAATGCGCGCCTTGAATTTTCATTGTCGACAATTTTCTTTTCTTTTGGTTCCACTTTTCTGTCTTGACATGTTTAACCGAGATCTTTTTATCATAATCTTTTATTTATTCAGGTACCTGATTCATTATTACCATGTCAACGTTCTTTTCAAGATATAATCCTCCTCTTTTAATAACTTTCTCCTTTTCGAGGATTTTTATATTTAGAACCAAATAGTCTACCACGTTCTTTACATGTCATAGACTTATTATCTAAAGATCATTCTATATATGATTTTATTGGAGCATTATTTTGCTTGAGTGAGAAATTTTCTTTTTCTTTTTCTCTTAACATTGACTTTATGTCTGATAGTCAATCCATAATATTTCATGAATGAATTATCCTTTTGAACTTCAAGTTCAAATTTCCTTTTTTTATGAGGATCCATAATTTTTCTGATAATTCATTTCATGATCTCTCACCTGCCAACTTTTTATCTTCTCTTTCAAATGTTTCTGGCATTTGATTTTCAATATTGAATAGTGATCTTTTTAACTTAAGAACCTCACATTCATGTATCTTATTCAAAGATCCAAACTATTCAATAATTCTGCCCCTCGAGATGATGACATTTCATGTTCATTCATCTCGAATACAATCCCACTTTATAACCGATGACAAATTTAATTTTCCATTCATGGTAAAATATGATGTCTCAAATCTTTTTGATGTGGAATTTTTAATATCTTCTTTCAAGATAATTTTTCTCAATAACTCATCTTGAACCGATTTTCTCTTTTGGATTGGTCATAATTGGGGGTATAAAAAAAACTTCATCCGTTATTTTCAATGAGCTTCATCCATAACAACTCATCTTCTGATTTTCAACATAAGTTCTCCATTCCTTTAATATTTTTTTTTATTTCATCGGGATGGTATAACTAATTATTCCATTGATTTGAGCAATAAGTAAACTTCAGGTTTACTATTATATATGTCATTGCTATCCTTAATCTTTATATATGCATTCCATCATCATGTGCTCTTTTAGAGCGTTTAGCTCTTATGTTCACTTAGAATGTTTTAGCTCTTACGCTTTTCAGGACGTTTTAGCTTTTCTTAAAGCATCTTATTTATTTTTCTCTCTTTTTAGAGTGTATCAGCTATTCGGGAGCTGAGCTTTGGTTCTTCAAGAACATTTTTACCTTTTGAGAGAGTTTTGATCATCGTGAACGATTCGCTCATTTGGAGTGATTCATTATTTAGGAGCTCTTCAGAAGCATCCTATTATTTCTGTATTACTCAAAAGGCTTAGCCTTTCCTTATAATTTAGATAATAAAATTAACGGCTATATATGTGCATGAGACATAATAACATAAATTAAAAGTTAGCTTTGCGCGACGGCCTAGCCATCTTGTGCGCAATATAAATTTAAAGGGTTAGCTTGTTAGCATAAAATAAATTTAAAAATTGACAAGACGGTGTATGTCCTTTAACAGAAATATAAATTAAAATGTTGACAGACTATGCTTGTCTTTTAGCCTAAACATAAATTTAAAAAATTGACCGTTGATGCCTGTCATTTCGAAAATATATTTAAAATTTAAATTAAGTAAATATAAATTTAAACCTTACCTCGCTTCGGTATAGAGACGTTCGTGCTGATAACTTGTTAAATATTGTATATTAGTTATATATATTTATATGTTTGTTTTGTTGGAGAAACGAATGTGTGAGAGAGAGTGAATATTTTGATCAAAGTTGTATTACTAGCTCACACACAACACTCCTTTTTATAATCAAGAGGAGTGGATTAAGAAGAGTCGTTCAAGTACAAAAATAATAAATTATTACAAAATGGATAAGTGAAGCAAATGGCTACTCTTTTGTATTGAGTTAGAAACCTAACAAGTGCATATATACCATATGAAGCCATGAAGGAAGTGAAAATTCACAAAAAAAACAAAATCGTTTTAAGTTTATACGTACACTATACTCCGTTAAACAAGGCATACTTACCATGAATGGGACAACACAATATTATACAAAACCTGAAAATATCCCACAAATACTAAAGTTTAAGAAAGAACACAAAAGTTATAAAGAAATCCTTCTCTTTATTAAGTTTAAAAAACCCTCTCAAAAAATAAACTCACAATTGTAATCTCTCTCTCGACCTAATACATTAAGTCCATCTAATATATATTGGTAACTAGATTTTCTTTTCTAATTAGGACTAGAGATTTCCTTTTCCTAATCCTATTAGTATATTTTCTTTTTCCTTTGTAATTATCCTAGTTCCTTTTAGGATATCTTATTTTCTAAGTAATGTTGAAGATTATCCAACATTCACCCCCTTAAGCTTCAATTTGTTTTCATTGATCTTGCGAACTCCGATCCGCTCTCTCATTTCTGCAAACTTGATTCTTGCTAAGACTTTGGTTAAGATGTCGGCACTTTGTTCTTCTCCGAGTATGTGTTCAACTTCAATGTGGCCAGCTTCTACACACTCACGTATGAAATGAAATCTCTTGTGAATGTGTTTGCTCCTTCGATGGAAGACAAGATTCTTTGTGAGAGCAATAGCTGACTTATTATCCACATAAATCTTTGTCTTCTCACTTCTTTTCCCTGTAACTTCGCTGACTAGCTCTTGTAGCGACATAGCCTGCTTGGCGGCTTCCGTTGCAGCCATGAATTCGGCTTCACAGGAAGACAAGGCCATTGTCTCCTGCTTCTAAGAACACCATGTTATTAGTGCTTCACTGTAATAGAAGATATGTCCTATAGTGTTTCGACCATCATCCGGATCCGTGTTATGGCTACTGTCACTGTAGCCAACCAACTTCTGCGACCCTCGATGCTTGTAAAACAAGCCATAACCAACCGTGCCCTTTAAGTACCTTAGTACTTGTTTCAGAGCAACTCCATGCGATTCACGTGGTGATTGCATATACCTGCTCAAAATCCAAACAGAGAATGCTAGATCTTGACGTGTGTGAAGGAGATACCTAAGGCAACCAATCTTCCTTCGATAGTCTGTTTCATCGATCTCCGGCTCATCACTCTCTTTCGTGAGCTTCACGCCAAAGTCCATGGGTATTTGAGTTGGGTTACACTCGGCTAGCCCTGCTTCCTCGAGAATGCGTTGAGCATAAGCCTCTTGTTTGATCTCAATACCCTCCTTGCGTTGAGATACCTCGATCTCGAGATAATATGTGAGTAATCCAAGATCCGACATCTCAAATTTGCTAGACATCTCATGTTTGAACTTCATTATAGATCCGCTTGTGTTTCCTGTAACAAAAAGATCATCCACGTAGACTGCAAGAATCAGAAGTTCTTTTCCTTCTTGCTTACGGTAAACAGAGCTCTCTTTCTGGTATCTCTCAAATCTTAGACTCTTCAGGATTTGATCAAGTTTAGTATTCCATGCCCTTGGAGCTTGTCTTAGACCGTATAAAGCCTTTGAAAGTTTGAAAGCCTTATTCTCTTCTCCCTTCTTTTCATAACCTTCAGGCTGAGATACGTATACTTCTTCATTTAATTCACCATGTAAAAACGCAGTTTTAACGTCCAAATGATGAATTTCTCATCCTTCAGCTGCCGCCATATCTATCAATAAACGCACAGTTTCCATTCGTGCTACAGGCGCAAAGACTTCGTAAAATCAATTCCTGATTCCTGCACATATCCTTTTGCAACTAGACGAGTTTTGTACTTGTTTATTGATCCATCAATATTCCTTTTGAGCTTAAAAATCCATTTTAGCCCAATGACTTTAACCCCTAGCGGCTTCTCAACCAAAGACCATGTTCCGTTCTTGTGTATTGAGTCAATTTCGCTTGAGCAAGCATTAGTCCATTCGATGCTTTGTCTTGCTTCCTTGAAATTTATCAATTCATCATTGAGTGTAAAGAGAAGATACTCACACTCAAGGTTTGCTACCAACACGTAATCATCGAGATAACTAGGTCTTAAGGTGGCTCTAGTTGATCTCCTCAACTCAAGAGGGTTTTGAACTCCTTCGGCTATGGGTTCAGGTTGAGTTGCGACAGGTTGAGCTGCTACCGCAAGGGTGTCGTGGTCTTGTTCGGCAACGGCTCCAGGCCCTGGTTTTTCTTCACCGTGGTTTGCATCAACAAGATATGGACCAACTCCTTCGTCCATTGTTGTTCCCCATACTAGCCGAAACATGCTTGGTTCCATGTCATTCTTACTAACTTCTCCCTTCCAATTCCAACAAGCCCTTTCGTTAAAGACCACATCTCTACTAACAACCACTCTTTTTGTAGTAGGATTGTATAGTCTATACGCCTTAGAACCAAGTTCTATTCCAAGATGAACAAGGGCTTGAGATCGATCATCAAGCTTCCTTTGTTGATGAGAATAAATTTTTGCATAGGCCATACACCCGAAAATCTTTAAATGTCCTATGCTTGGTTTGCGATTCTTAAGACATTCATACGATGTTTGATTGTTCAAAGCTCTTGTTGAGACTCGATTGATCAAATACGTAGAATGATGTACATCTTCTCCCCAGAGATAATTTGGAACATTCATGGCCTTTAGAATGCTTCTAGTCATCTCTATCAGTGTACGATTTCTTCGTTCAACTACACCATTCTGCTGAGGTGTGTAAGGAGCTGTAAAGTGTCTGTTTATCCCATGTTTTTCACAAAACTCTTGAAAGTCATTCGAAGTGAACTCTCCACCTCGATCCGTTCTAAGTGTTCGAATGCTCTTGTTGAGTTCCTTTTCAACGACTTCTCTGAACACTTTGAATCTTTCAAGTGCATCACTCTTTTCCTTAAGGAGGATTGTCCACATGTACCTTGCGAAATCATCCATAATCACGAAAATATACCTGTTTCGAGATGGTATTGATGGTGAGATGGGACCACAGAGATCAGCATGAAACAAATCAAGAGCTTCCTTAGCTCTATACGTTGCAATTTTAGGGAATGAAAATCGCGGTTGCTTCTCCATCAAGCAAGCTTCACACACTTGTTTTTCTCCACCAATTTTTGGCAAACCCAAGACCATATCTTGCGATTCCATTGCTTTCATGGTATTAAAGTTGATATGGCCATGTCTTGCGTGCCATATCCAAGACTCTTGGTCGATTTTAGCTTGAAAGCACACGGGTCTACCTATCTTTAGCTTGATCTTGTAGAGATGATTTGGTGATCTTATCACCTTTGCGAGAAGCCATCCAACCGGATCTTTCAACGTCAGATAATTATCCTTCATTCTGACGTCACATCCTTGTTATGTTGCTTGTCCCCAGCTCAGAATATTGCTTTTCAGTTATGGTATAAAGTAGATATTTCTTACTACCTTTTGTTCTTCGGTTTTTCCCTCAAATATTATCGAGCCTTTCCCATGTATCTCAACACACGGTCCATCTCTGAATTTACTCTTCCTTTGATGTTATCATTGATTTCTGAGAAGTATGATCTTTGCCCGGACATATGGTTACTCGCTCCGTTGTCTAGGTACCAAGTCCATCTTCCTTACTACTTGATCCATACTTTCAGGAATCACTTTTTCTTCGTTGATATATATGATCTCATGCATGAAAAGAGCTTGATCCGCATCCTCGGTCTCTCCTTGGTTTAGCTCATGATCATGCTTCTTCTTTTCAGGGCATTGAGATGCGAAGTGGCCTGGTTTATCGCACTTAAAGCAGATGATCTCGGATTTGTCCTTCTTCTCCTTTCTTTTGTCCCTCGGACCCGATCTACCTCTTCCTCTGCCTTGCCCGCGGCCATCTCTTCCTCTACCTCTTCCTCTTGAGTTCTCTGATCTGTTATGATCACGGTTTGTGTATGAGGTATACAACAAGCTTCTTTGTGCTTCTTGTGTATCTTCTTGTATCATTTCCTCAAAAACCTTGAGTCTCCCAACTATCTCTTCAAACCCAGTTTTGTTTAGGTCGAGAGTTTGCTCTAAAGAAGCTATTAAAAGGATGTATTTGTTTCTTGGAACTCCATTCAATAGCTTCTTAACTATCTTTGGTTGCTCAAGAGGATGGCCTAACGCGGCAGATTTGGATGCAAATTATTGTATCTTGCTCGCGAAAGTATCGATTGAATCTTCTTCCTTCATCTTCAGTCTCTCAAAATCAGCCATAAGAGTAGAGAGTCGAGCCTCCTTTACCCGCTCTGCTCCTAGGTTCCTTGATTTTATAGCATCCCATATCTCTTTGGGACCTTCTAGATCTCCAACTTGAAGAACGATGTTCTCCGATATGGATTGAAAGAGTAGAACCGTGGCCAAATCATTCTTCTCTTCGATGTTTGTCCCTAGTTCTATCGCTTCCCACACCTTATGAACACGAAATATTGCCTTCATCTTCATGCTCCACACAGTGTAATTAGACGGAGAGAGCATAGGGCAGATCACCGTAGAGGGTACGGTTTCTGCCTGCGACGGTGATGGTTTCGAATCCGTCATGATTCGATCGTGAGCTTCGGTGACTCACAGGTGCTCTCTTCTTCCTTGCGACGATGATGATGGTTCACGGTTTCGTGTTCTTTGAAATCGTGATGAACGAATCAAAGCTTGTAACCTTAAGCTCTGATACCAAATAAAGTTTAAGAAAGAA
>OVAN01001769.1:12285-38098 GCA_900406275.1 Anastatica hierochuntica
AAAACTAAACTCCCAATTGTAATCTCTCTCTCGACCTAATACATTAAGTTCTGATCAAAGCTTGTAACCTTAAGCTCTGATACCAAATAAAGTTTAAGAAAGAACACAAAAGTTATAAAGAAATCCTTCTCTTTATTAAGTTTAGAAAACTCTCTCAAAAACTAAACTCCCAATTGTAATCTCTCTCTCGACCTAATACATTAAGTTCATCTAATATATATAGGTAACTAGATTTCCTTTTCTATTTAGGATTAGAAACTTCCTTTTCCTAATCTTATTAGTATACTTCCTTTTTCCTTTGTAATTATCCTAGTTCCTTTTAAGATAGCTTATTTTCTAAGTAATGTTGAAGATTATCCAACAAATACCAGTGGCATGATACAAAATCGCTCTCAAACACAATACATAGAAAAACACTGATAATTTATTTCATGTAATCTTAGATAGTATAGAGAAAACTTTTACAAAAAAAAAAACATGTAAACATTATAAGAATACTCATTTCAAAGTTTAAAATATTTCATACACTAGACGCATGGGAAAAGGATAAATAATACATTACTACATATGTTGGTTTTTTTAAGTCACCAGTCACGGAACATTAATACATTCCACGGAACCTTTTCTACATAGCTCACGGAACAATTTGACAACTACGACCACCAGTTTTTCATAACTAACGGAATAAGTTGTATAATTTGTGTTACATTAGTTATTACTATAATGAAAGCGATATAAGTTTGGACCCAAATAAGTAAAGAAAGAAAGCAGTGTCCAAAGAGGTAGTGGGATAACAATCCCTTAAAAATATCACAAAGCACTTAGTGGTGTGACTCATTATTATGGAAGCCTTAAAAAAGTTATCAGGAGAAACCGACATTGATGTCCAAGAAAAGAACTAACCGACATTTTAATTCCAACCCTAAGATGGGATTCTCACATGTCTAAAAGAGAGACTCTTGTCACGGACTCACGCGTATCACTAACTGCCCATTTCCTTGTTATTTATATAATATTTATTCTCATTATTAAAATTCTTATCACATAACAATAGTAAAGACGTGTCTATGTGAGTTGTGTGAGGGGGTGCTCATATAAAGTCTTAAACCGAGTAAGAATATAGAGAAAGAGTAATAACAAATATTTCATAAGGAAAATGAAAGGTGATCAGCTTCTCACAGTGGCTCTTATTTCTCTCCTCTTGGCCATCTCGCTTGTCCATGGAGAAGGAGAGTCTGGAAAACCTGCTCATTCGGCCGCTAGCCCAAGTAGTCCAACCGGAGGTTCAAGTAGTGAAAGTGGTGCGGCTCATGGACCTAATTGGGGATATAGTTGGGGATGGGGATCAACCCCTGAGGGTGGTTATGGCTATGGTTCTGGTTCTGGTTCGACGCCAGATGGAGGTGGAAAAGGGACTGGATTCGGGTTTGGTTCAGGTTCAGGATCTGGAACTGGGTTTGGGTTTGGCTCGGGAGGAGGAGGAGCCATAGGTGGTGGTTCCGGCCATGGAAGTGGCACTGGACACGCAAGTGAAGGCGGTGGCTCAGGCGGTGGAAATGGTGGAGCATCTCCAGGTCGTAGAGAGAGGAGCCAACACCGCTAAAAGAAGCTTTTTCTTGTTGTTGCTACCTAAACACAAGCATACATACATAATAATACTAGAAGAAAAGAAAGAGCGTTGTTATGGATAGGCACCATATATTTGTATTAGCTTATTGCATAAATAAGGATCAAATAATAAGTAGTTGGGGCTGAAACTAGCTAGTATATTATGTAATATATAACTACTGTACTTTGCAATATAACTAAATATCTGTTACTTATGTTCTTGCGCCAATACTAGTATATTAGTACTTAAAAATTACTAGAGTTGATTACGCGCTATGCGCGGATATTTTTTTTGTTATACATATGTTTAATTATATATTATTTTTATACAATTTTTACATATTGTTATTGTTTTTAAATTTTTTATTGGACAAATGTTTATATCTGATATAACTAAGTTAATTAATTGAAACAGTATGTGTTTAACAAACATAAATTTATTTTTTCTATGTTGTTTAAAGTTTTATAATAAAACATTTTGTCTATGTGAATTAATCATAATATGTGGATATTATTCTTTTTTTCAAAAATGGTATTTGAAAAATGTTTATAAGAATGAGATTAGCTCTTTACATTTTATTTTTTAACAACAAAATCTTTACTCTGAACCGAATCAGAAAAACATGTGAAAAAATCCGAACAAGTTCCATGCTCAAATATTTTCGAGTTTCGGGGTTTTCTCGAACTAAAACCCAAACACCAAAGAGTANATGGTTGCCCCGAAATTTTGCACACATATATACATACATCTTTACCATTATAACCATATATCATATATTGCTTTTGTTAATCCGAAGATCCCTAACCCAAATCCTGAAACAATTAGAAAATTAGGAAAAAAAACCAAAAAAAAATTTTTGATTATAAAATATGATTAAAGTATATCTTGATGAACCGTCGTTAGAGGTTACAAATTTTGAGAGTTTTGACATCCTGCAGTATTTTAAAAAACACTCTCGTATATTTTGTGAGTTATCTTCAATGGCATGCGATGTACTGATGTTTACACATATTGCATACTATAGCTTAGAGTTTAGTAGAGTTTTCTTTACATTTTAGAACTTTTTAGATCACTTTAAGTTATTTTCGAATCATATTTAGGAAGTATCATATAGATGTCTTAGGAATTACATTTGTACATTCTCCTCTTCTTTTCTACCCTATTTCAGGTTGCCTTGATCTAGACAAATGAATCCACAAGCTCGAATGCAAGCATGGACGCGTTTAGCACCGAGAGAATTAGTTTGGCGGTCCAGGAGCCCCTGGTTGGCGGTCCACAATCTTCAGGACAACCGCCAGCCAACCATCCAGCAGCCCTGGCGGTCCAAGCCAATCTGGCTAGCGGTCCACAACACAGCACCAGACCGCCAGCCCCCTCCAGCTTCATCCTGGCGGTCCAGCAAGGTCTAGCTAGTGGTCCACAACACACTCCCAGACCGCTAGCCTCACCTGATTCACACAAAGATCTGTGGTTCGACCCGCTTTGTCCTGGGTCGACCCGACCCATTTCATATTTTGTATAAATACTAGTTCATTACACTCTAAAAACCCTAAGTTTTTCTCTTCTACTTAGTTTTGTTGATCCAACATTGAACTTTGTTGAATCTTTGCTTTTTCTTTAAGTTTTAATCTTTTCCATCTTATCTTCTTTTCTCATCATGGTTATGGTTTTATTTCATGTTTGTGCATGTTTTAGAATTATGATTAGTGAGTAGTTTCATTTATGATTTATGGGTTAGGTAGATTGGAGTAGATCTGAGTATGATTGAGATTGCAAAGGGTTAGATCCTATTAGATTCACATGATTAAGGAGCATTTAATGCTAGATTTGATTTCATAATTGAATTTCTAGAACTTAAGGCTTTCACATCCGGAAGGTGTTTGATGAAATGCCTACGAGAACCTTAGGATTTCTAAACATACTTGGCCTATGGGATTAGATGATCAACGTGTTTAGTGGGTATTTTGGCTTCTATTTAATGATTCATGGATTTTAAATCATTATCGGGAGATTGAATTGAATTAGAATTTGTCAAATGGATTAGGATCACTGGAGTGGACTAGTTGATTTATTTCCTTTCCCTTTAATGGTGTTTTCATTGTTGACCCTTGCATCTTAGTTGTATTCAGTCTACCTAATCATTCGCCTTGCTCATGAACCACATTTCTCCATTTCTTGATCTCGTTTTATCTTGTTCACTTATTGTTTAGTTTTATATTGTTAATTTCTTTGCATGTTTTGTTTATTGAATCGTTCAAATCTCTATCTAGATTAGGCTTGGATTAATGAATATATCTTTAGAGCTAAGTGCGTAGACTTTGCTCCTCGTGGTGGATAACCCTCGTGCTACAACTTCTAGCCTTAATCGTGAGGCTTAGATGTTAGAGTTTGAGATCAAACTTGAAAAGGTTAGAACAAAAATCTCTTGTTCAAGTTTTGGCGCCATTGCCGAGGAGCAACATTATTTTCCATTTAGCTATAGATAGTTTATTTAGACTAAGTCACTTAAGTTACCAATCACTAAAAATCTATTTATTTTTGCTTTGTTTTGAAGGACAATGGAATATCTTCATCACATTGGGAACCAAAGGAACAATGTTGGTGACAACAACCAAGCTCAAAGAGTTGGGGTTCAAGACCAAGAGCGTCCTAGAGCATAAAGGATAGCTACTTATGATGAAGCCAACACAAGGAGGGTTAGGACCGACATTCAACCTCCCACGGTGTTACCTAATAACTTTGATATAAAATATAGCCTCATCAACATGGTACAAAACCACAAGTTCAATGGTCTTCCGGAAGATAATCCTCTAGATTATCTCGATGAGTTTGAGAGGATTTGTAGGACTATAAAGATTAATGGGGTTAGTGAGGAAACCATCAAGATGAGAAAAATGTCTCCTCGGAGCTAGTCTCTAAATGGGCTCAAGTTGAGAAGGAATTTATGACTAAGTTCTTCCCGAAGCAAAAAACGGCCAAAATCTGAAATGACATCATGAGCTTCCAACAAGGATATAATGAGTCATTTTATGAAGCATGAGAAAGATTGAAATCTTATGTTAGGTCTTGCCCTCATCACGAAGTCACTAAGGATGCTTTATTGGGGATTTTCCATCGTGGGTGCTTGGAAAAGTATCAGAATTCCCTTGACACGGCAAACAAGGGAAGCTTCGCCAATTTGGATATTAACGAAGGGGAACAACTCATTGAAGACATGGCTCAAAGTGACCAAAGCGATAGGAAAGATCGAGATGGGGACTCCCGTGATGACTCTAGATTCAAGGAACTTAATGTCAAAATTGATAGGCTCACAAGGTTGAACCAAAGACCCGTGAGTGTTGTGGATGAAGTAGAAAGTGGTAAGGGATATGGAATTTTAGATGACCAAGAGGATCAATAAGAAATGTGTCATATATAAGGAGGATACTACCCAAGATCCTACAACCCATCTTTTAAGTATTGGAACAATAACCTCTCCCACCATAACTTCCCTCCAAAAGGATATTTCACACCATTTCTAAACCCGACATGCTCACCCACACCACCCTCCAAGGAAGATGATAACACCCCACTATTGAAACAAATTCTAGAGGGTCAAAACAAAGCTGCGATCGATTTGACCAAGAAAATGGGAGACGTAAATCAAAAGATTGACGGTGTGTGGAATGATTTGAATGCAAAATTTGAGAATCTAGCGACTCATGTCAAAAATCTTGACAACCAAGTGGATCATGTAGCTTCCTCTTCAAAGAGTCATGGAAAGGAATTTTTTCCGGGGAAGCCCGATAAGGATCCAAGAGAATATTGCAATGTCGTCACATTGAGAAGCGAAAGAGAGTTATCTATTAGAGAAGCCACTTTAGAATGTGTTGTGAGAAGTGAAAAGGAGAAAGAACCGAGTTTACAAAAGAAGTCAATGAACCAAAAAAGCAAGAACCAATGGTTATTGGGGAAGAGGTTATTGAAAAAAAGGAGTGTGGAGACACCAAAGAAGAAAGTTACTATCGCTCCACTTCCTTTCGAATCTCAACTCCCTTCTCCTGGAAGATTAAAGAAACAACTTCTAGAGAAAGAACAAGAGAAGTTCAAGCACATTCTAGGTGGAGCTCAAGTTACTATACCGGTGTTGGACTTAATTATGCATTGTC
The DNA here is from genome assembly GCA_900406275.1 of Anastatica hierochuntica. Taxonomy (NCBI): domain Eukaryota; kingdom Viridiplantae; phylum Streptophyta; class Magnoliopsida; order Brassicales; family Brassicaceae; genus Anastatica; species Anastatica hierochuntica. The sequence goes on from OVAN01001769.1 coordinate 18,043, forward strand.
CGCTAGTTGCCAAATTCATTAAAGATGTCATGGACAAGAGAGTCGCTTATTGAGAGTCAAAGATAGTGGTGACTCACGAGTGTAGTGCTATCATCCAAAACTATTCTCTCAAAAAGATAGATGATCCTGATAGTTTCAATTTACCTTGCTCTTTAGGACCAATAAGATTTGGTAGATGTTTGGTTGATATAGGAGCTAGTGTGAGCTTGATACCATTGTCAGTTTCTCAAAGGGTCGAACTTACTAACTTCAAGAAGACCAAAATTGCATTGATCCTCGCGGATAGATGCATTAGGTACCCTATTGGAATGCTCAAAGATGTAAAGTTGGTTGTCGGTAATTGTGAGGTACCAACCAATTTTGTTGTGCTTGAAATGGAAGAGGAACCAACCGATCTGATTATCTTAGGAAGACATTTACTCTCCACTGTTAGAGCAATCACTAATGTCAAGAAAGACTTGATCGATCTTCATTTCGGTGATATGACGCTTAGCTTCAATGTAACGAAGTCTTTGAAGAAACCAACAATTGATTGTCAAGTGTTCTACTATGACTAGAGGAAATGGCGGATGAATAGTTGGAAGAGTTGAATGCTCAAGATGCCTTGCAATTGGCTTTCACGATGCCAAAAGAAGAGAGTAATCGACAATGAGGATGCAAATCGGTATGAAAAGATACTAGACTCCCAAAAACCTTTGATGAAGAGTACTTGCACGTTGGAATTGATTGAAGATGAAGAGCTTGAATAAGCTAACAAGATCATCAAGGCGAGACCAAATGGGGAAGATGATTGGACCGAACCCAAGACACCAAAAGTGGAGCTAAAATCTCTACCATTGGGGTTAAGGTACACATTTCTAGGTTCCAACTCTACTTATCCGGTCATAATTAGCGATAAATTGCATGCTGATGAGGTTGCATTACTCTTAGAAGAATTAAGGAAATTTAGGAAGGTCATAGGTTACTCACTCGATGATATAAAAGACATATCTCCTTCTCTTTGCATGCAAAGAATCTATCTAGAAGATGAATCAAAATCATCAATTGAGCACAAAAGACGGTTAAATCCTAACTTGAAAGAGGTTGTGAAAAAGGAGATCTTAAAACTACTAGCCTCGAGGATTATCTACCCTATCTCGAATAGTACTTGGATATTCCCGGTCGATGTAATTCCCAAGAAAGGAGGAGTAACTGTAATAAAAAATGATAACAATGAATTGATCCTAACTAGGACAATTACGGGTCATAGAATGTGCATATATTATAGGAAGTTGAATGCATCAATTCGAAAGGATCATTTTCCATTGCCATTCATTGATCAAATGATTGAAAGATTAGCTAATCATTCTTATTATTGCTTTTTTGATGGATATTCGAGATTCTTTCAAATTCCTATCCACCCTCAAGATCAAGAAAAGACGACTTTAACATGTCCATATGGTACCTTTGCTTATTTAAGAATGCCATTCGGGTTATGTAATGCACCAGCTACATTCCAACGGTGCATGATGTCCATCTTTTTCAATATAATTGAGGATATCATGGAGGTTTTCATGGATGCATTTTTGGTCCATGGATCCTCTTTTGGTGTTTGTTTTCCAATTTGTGTAGGGTGTTGAAACGATGTGAATAAAACAACCTCGTCCTAAATTAGGAGAAATGTCACTTCGTGGTACAAGATGGGATCATGCTTGGACATCGAATTTCAAATAAGGGTACTGAGGTAGATCAAGCACAGATAGATGTCATGCTCAAACTTGAACCACCCAATACGGTTAAAGGGATAAGAAGTTTCCTTGGACATGCGGAGTTTTATCGAAGATTCATCAGACTTCTCAATGATTGCAAGGCCATTGACAAGGTTGTTATGCAACGATACGACTTTTGACTTTGATGAAGAATGTCTTGTAGCTTTCGATAGGATAAAAGAAGCTTTAGTTAGTGCACCAATAGTCCAACCTCCAAACTGGGAGCATCCATTTAAGATTATGTGTGATGCAAGTGACTATGTCGTAGGGACGGTGTTAGGACAAAGAATTGATAAGAAGCTCAATGTCAGTCACTCTGCGAGTAGAACCTTGGATGATACCCAAGTTAAATATGCAACCACGGAGTAGGAGCTCTTGGCTATTGTGTTTGCCTTCGAGAAGTTTTGTTCTTACTTGGTTGGTTCTAAGATCATCGTTTACACGGATCATGCCGCTTTGAGGTACTTAATGGCTAAAAAGGATGCAAAGCCGCAACTACTTAGATGGATTATTCTTCTTCAAGAATTTGATCTCGAGATCAAAGAAAAAAGGGAATAGAGAACGATTTAGAGGATCATTTGTCAAGGTTGAGGGTTCATGAAAAATTGACCATAGATGATTCACTACTCGAGGAGCAAGTCAATGCCATTCACTCTTTTGTTGAAGAAAAAATTGCTTATGACTATGAACAAGGTGAAGGCAATTGAGGAGAATTTGACATGGTATGCGTATTTTGTGAATTATCTCACATGTGAAGTTGAGCCACCAAACTTGAAAAGCTATGAAAAAAAAAAGAAATTCTATAAAGACATCCAACACTTCTATTGGGATGACCCATACCTCTATAGGAAGGGAAAAAATAGTCTTTTTAGAAGGTGCAATACGGAAGATGAATCTCAAGATGTATTGTTTCATTGCCATGGGTTGAGCTATGGAGGTCACTTTGCTACGTTCAAAACGGCTCAAAAGATATTACAAGCCGGTTTTTTGTGGCCTTCAATGTTCAAAGACACATAAAGTTTTATCCCTAAATGTGATCTTTGTCAAAGGAAAGACAATATTAGCAAATGGAATGAGATGCCTCAAAACCCGATTTTTGAAGTTGAGTTGTTTGACGTTTGAGGCATAGACTTCATGGGACCATTCCCATCTACATATGGAAACCAATATATTTTGGTCGCGGTCGAGTATGTCTCCAAGTGGGTAGAAGCAATCACTGCTCCAACAAATGATGCCAAAGTAGTGGTCAAGCTTTTCAAAATCATCATCTTCCCTAGATTTGGTGTACCAAGGATGGTCATAAGCGATGGAGGTTCTCATTTCATCAATAAGGTATTTGAGAGTTTGCTAAAGAAGAATAAAGTTAAGCACAAGGTAGCTACTCGATAACATCCTCAAACCTCTGGCCAAGTGGAAGTTTAAACTGTCAAATCAAGGCTATCATGGAGAAAACGGTCGGAAAAACAAGGAAAGGTTGGGCAACAAAGCTAGATGATGCTCTATGGGCTTACCGAACCGCATTCAAGACACTGGTTGGTACTACTCCTTTCAACCTTCTTTATGGTAAAACTTTTCATTTACCGGTTGAGTTGGAATACAAGGCTTTATGCGCTACAAAAATTGTCAACTTTGATAACAAGACGGCTTCGGAAAGGCGTATGGTTCAACTAGAAGAGCTCGACAAATTGATATTGGACGCGTATGAGAGTTCAAGGATATACAAAGAACGGACTAAAGCTTTTCATGACAAGAAACTCATCAAGAGGGAATTCAAGGAAGGAGACCAAGTTTTTCTATTCAATTCCCGATTGAAGCTATTCCTCGGAAAACTCAAGTCGAGATGGTCTAGTCCCTTTAAGATTAAGGAAGTAAGACTCTATGGGGCCATCGTTCTTTGGAACATTGATGGCAGAGATTTTATGGTTAATGACCAAAGCTGTAAGCCATACCTTATTGATGCACCGATAGAGGAAGACAACACGGTTCCCCTTTTAGACCTCAAAAATGCCTAGACCTTAGCACCGTCAAGCTTAGTAACGTTAAACAAGTGCACTTAGGAGACAATCCCATGGTATCCTTGTACATATTAATCTCGATATTTCCTTAAAATAATGATTTTAGGTCATTCTTTGTTTTTTTCTTGCAAATAGGTGAACAAGAAGCCAAAAGAAGGGTCTCAGAGATGATTGGCGGTCCAGGATGGACTGCCTGGCGGTCTGCAACAAGCCATACGACCGCCAGCCCTCTCCAGCTTCGCCCTGGCGGTCCAACAGGGTCTGGCTGGCGGTCCACAACCCGCCACCAGACCACCAATTCTCCATCACGCACCATTGGCGGTCTAGAGGGGTCTGGCTGTCAGTCCACAACCGCTTCACCAGACCGCTAGCCTTCCAGGTAAGCGGGTTTTTGTGCAATTTTCGATTTTTGTGGGGTTAAAATTTGAGATTTTCAAAAGTTTTTAAACACATATTTATTTTTAAAACAACCCCACAAGCATAAAACTCTCTCTCTCTCTCTCTCTCTCTCTCTCTCTCTCTCTCTCCCTCCTCCATCACCATCGTTTTCTTCTTCTTCATACCAAGAAAGTTTTCAAACTTCCATTTCAAAACTTCACCAATCTCTCCAAAATCTTTTGCATATGATCCAATTTTTGCATTCTTTAGCATAATTTCTACTCATTTACATCATTCTCTAGCTCTACCAACTCCAAAACAAGGTAATCACTCTCATCTCTCTCTTTGAACAAATTTTTAGATTTCAATTCTAAGATTATTAGGTGGTTTCTAGTGATAGATTATTCTTAGCTAAGGTTGGTTCAACCTTTTTATTGCTAGGACAACCTCCAAAATGGTATGGATTGCTTGACTTTTAAAATCAAAAGTTTAGGGTTCTTGAGAAAATTGGAGAATTTTGAAAGTTAGAGAAAATTGGGGATTTTGATTTCTATGAGTTCATGAGGTTATGAGAAGCATTTTTCCAAAAGACTACCGAAGGATTTAGCCACTAGATCAAGTTTTAGAAATTTCAAAAGGTGAAAATGTCAAAAATTTCTAGGTCCTTTTGTATGGTTTTAATTTGGTGAATTCTCATTGCTATAGTGTTTTTAGTTGATATTGAGATCACAAATGAGTGTCGATGCTTTGTTTCAATGGTTATGATGATCTTTGTACTTATGCAAGAAGGTTGAATGAAGTAGAAGTTGCTATGTTGTGGATAGTTTTAGTTGTTATGAAGGTTTATGTTGATTTACATAATGATTTAGACATTCATTAGTTCTATTTCAATAAAGAACTAACTTAGCCAATTTCTAATCTTAAAGGTACAATGACAAAAAAAGAGCCAACAACCCAAGAGACAATCAAACCCACGAAAAGCAGTAGGAGAATCAAGCTCGAGTGCTCACCCAAAGAGAGCTAAGGAAAAGGAAATAACACAACAAAACGAGCCAGAAATTGATGTTCATGATGCGGGTAGTGACAAAGAACTGAGTGAGGATGTTCCTCCCTTGGAAAGGAGGAGAAAGGCTACCAAGAAATCAATGACAAAACCCACATCTAGTGAAGCGGCGACACAACTCTACAATGCTTTGATGAGGAAGAAATGGGTTCCAACAAGGTGGGCAAGTAATGAAGTTTTGATCAAGCTCGGCCTTTTTAATGATGTTAACACGATATGTATTCATATGAGAATTGGCCACTTCTTCTTCCGTGAAGGGTCGGGTCACTAATCGTTCACTTGCGAGTTTCTTTCCACTTTGGAATACGACAAAGAAAGTGGGAAATTTCGATGTGTGATTGGCGATGAAGAAATTGAACGGAACACAACCGAGTTGAGTAGATAATACCGAAGCTCAACTAGGGAAAAGGAAAGAACCCGATAATACCGAAGCTTGAAGAAAAAGATAGAAAGATGTGGAAGAAGATTGGGTTTGGCGAGTACAAGGCGGGTATCAAAGCGTCGAAGATTTGCCACCCGGCCCTTCAGTATGTTCACAAGTGCCTCGCGAATACGTTTTTCACAAGAAGGGAAACAGGGAAGATCAATGCGAGCGATATGTATCTGCTATTGGGAGGAGTCACACCAATCATCACGGGCGTCAACCGCCATATTTTTGAACCTCAAAAACTACGGATAGACCTCGGTGGAGTCTTGCTTTTACATATATTGGATGTTCGAACCACACTATACAAGTCGACGGATACGAATGCCCAATTGATGGTTGGAGGGATAGTGAACCCGATGTTGAAGTATTTCGCCAACAAGGGCTCGAGGATCAATTTTCCTACCAATTAAGAAGCTTCCTTGCTTATTGATATGGCTTATCTAGCCACTCCACAGTTCTTGGGAGGTGCGATGGGCTCTCAATACTCATACATCATGCATGACAACCGCAAGTTTCTCTTGCCCAACCTCGAAGCGACAACCCTTCACAAACGCAAGAACATTGCTTTCACGCCACAAGATGGTTTTTATGATCCCCGAAGCCCAATCTTCAATGTGGACTTCAAAGGCTAAAGGTAAAGTTCAACAATCGTAAAACTCGGGTGATGAAGAAGAAGAGTCGAGTGATGAAGAAGAGGTATATGGTTCTCACTGCTACCGCTTTGACCCATTTGATGGACCATCATACTCCAAAAGAATGATGTATGCACATGAAAAGCTCAAGATAATGCAAAAATGGAACAAATGGAAAGATAGGACAATACAAAACTTTTCAAGGTAGCTAAAAGCTTGAAGGGTCAAGTGAAAATATTAAAGTAGCAAGTAAAGGTGCTTACCAATAAACTTGCGGGAGAAAAATCCTCAAGAGCCCTAGAACACCGCGAGGAGGGAATAGATGTTGATGAAGGTGGAAGACATTCCTTTGATGGAACTCCAAGCGCAATGGTGGTTTATGAACCATCACGCCACTCATCCTATGAGCCGCATAGACAAAGAAGAAGGAGGAGATCACCAACACCAACCGCGAACAACGATTCCTACTCCATCGACACGGAGGAATCTGCGGGTTCCCCAACCTTTTGAAATAAGGTAACATCATTTTCTTCCATTGTACATACCACTCTTTCTTTTCTTTTATTTTGATTGTGGTTGTTGGTCTCCTTCGTCGGATTCTATTCAATCACCGAGACGGTGATGAGTAAGTCCGGGAGAGAAGAATGGTTACTAATGTGCTTTCTTAAGTTGTTTTGTCTTGTTTGATTTCCTTGAGTCTCATGTAGAATATGATGCATTGTTAAATAGTTATGGTATTGAAAAAACCAAAAAAAAATGAAAAAATTAGAAAAAAACAAAAGAAGCATGTAATTGCATTTCTTCTTATCATCTTTTGTAGAATTGAGTCTTAGAATTCATGTAGGATGCATTTGCATAGAGGACGATGATTTACTTGCCTTGTAAGTTGTCTACGCTTTGAGATTCAACTGAGACTCTTGCTAGAAAAAGTTTGTAGCTTGAGCCTAGCCGAAAAAAATGGAAAATTCTTAGCTAGAACTTCCCCTTTTGAAAGTTCCTTTAAGTAAAACCGACTTGAAAGCTCATTTAACTCTAGTAAACTTGAACTTAAAATTTGACCTTGTTTTTCTCACTATGGGCTTTGAATGCTTAACCGTGGGTAATCATAAACATTTGGATCAAGAACCGCATTTTTACCACCCTTTTTGTTGATCCAAATGGCCATCTTTATCATTGAGATGGTACCTTCCTTTGAACCTTAACCATTTACTTATAGACCCCCATTGATTTTATTTGAGTGAGGCATTTTCTTGAAAGTGTGCACATGTGAAAATGCTTGTGAGTAGAAGGACGACAAGGAAAATGCTTCCATAGGACTAGTCTCGTTTTAAGACAAGTATAGATAAGGAGGGGTAAGTAGATATTCAAGGATGAGTTAAGTGGTTTGGGATGATATTTATTAAAAAGGGAACCGAAAAAAAGAAAGAGAAGGGTAAAAGAAAATCAATTTAGCACTCTAAGTTGGAAAGAAAGAAGAATAAGTTTAGCTCTAAGAAAATTAAAAGAAGGTTAAAAGGTCACGAGAAAATGAAAAAAATAAATAAATAAAGAATAGAGAAAAGATGTTTGTGGATTTCATTTCTAAAGAAGGAGAAGAGCTAGAAGTAACGGAATCCTTAGAGTGTTACGTGCAAAAAGAAAGAATGGGAGTTTGAGCTTTACAAAAAAGACATGAAAAGAAAGAAAAAGCTTGGTTGTGGTTGGGAATAAAAGATGGACACTGGGGTAGAGTAAGGATGTACAAAGGGGTTGGGGACTCTAGTGGAAGCCAATTCTTTGTATGAGTAAATTGTTCGTCTCTCCCTTGATTATACACAATGTCTCACACTACTGTTTTTATGAGTGAACCACTAAAGTCTTAAGTTTATGAAACCTCCTTGATCATCACTTCTTTAACCTTTTCTCGTCAAGCCAAACGGTTTTGATTCATTTTCCATAGTGAGATTGCACTTAATTGAATATGAATGAATGTTAAAGAGTTGAATGAGTTGATAATATGAGTTTACCTTAGTCTCAGAACTTAGGGTAAATTGGGGATTGGGAAGGCTATGGCGAAGTACGAAAGACTAGAATAGACTCTCGCTATAAGCTACTTCTCACTAAGGATCTTGGTTCAATCACCTTTGCATTTCCCTTTGGTTATAAGTCTTCGCTTTCAAACCTCTCTTCCCGGTTTGAGTTTTAAAGTTCACTTGAGGACAAGCAAAATATAAGTCCGGGGGAGTTGATGTTTACACATTTTGCATATTATAGCTTAGAGTTTAGTAGAGTTTTTTTTTCATTTTAGAACTTTTTAGATCACTTTAAGATGTTTTTCAAGTCATAATTAGGAAGTATCATATATATATCTTATGAATTGCATTTGTACATTCTCCTCTTATTTTCTACCGTATTTTAGGTTGCCTTGATCAAGACGGATCAATCCGGACGCTCGAATGCAAGCATGGACGCGTTTAGCACCAAGAGACTGAGGCTGGCGGTCCAAGATCCTTTGGATGGCGGTCCACAACCTTCAGGAAAACCACTAGCCAGCCATCCAGCAGCCCTGGCGGTCCAAGCCAGTCTGGCTGGCGGTCCACAACACAGCACCAAACCGCCATCCCTCTCAAGCTTCATCCTGGCGGTCCAGCAAAGTCTGGCTGCCGGTCCAGCAAGGTTTGGTTGGCGGTCCACAACACACTCCCAGATCCGCCAGCCTCACCTGATTCACACAAAGATTCGTGGTTCGACCCGGTTTGTCCCGGGTCAACCCGATCCATTTCATATTTTGTATAAATTCTAGTTTATTTCACTCTAAAAACCCTAAGTTTTTCTCTTTTATTTAATTTTGTTGATCCAACATTGAAGTTTGTTGAATCTTTGCTTTTTATTTAAAATTTTTAATCTTTTCCATCTTATCTTCTTTTTTCATCATGGTTATGGTTTTATTTCATGTTTGTGCATGTTTTAGAGTAATGATTAGTGAGTAGTTTCATTTGTGGTTTATGGGATAGGTAGATTAGAGTAGATCTAAGTATGATTGAGATTGCAAAGGGTTAGATCCTATTAGATTCACATTATTAAGGAGCATTTATTTTTAGATTTGATTTGACCATTCAATTTCTAGAACTTAAGGCTTTCACACCCGGAAGGTGTTTGATGAAATGCGTAAAAGAACCTTAGGATTTCTAAACATACTTGGCCTATGGGAATAGATGATCAAGGTGTTTAGTGGGTGTTTTGGCTTGTATTTAATGATTGATGGATTTTAAATCATTATCGGGAGATTGAGTTGATTTAGAATTTGTCAAATGGATTAGGATCACGGGAGTAGACTAGTTGATTTCTTGTCTTGACTTTGAATGGTGTTTTCATTGTTGACCCTTGCATCTTAGTTTTTTTAGTCTACCTAATCATTTGCCTTGCTCATGAACCGCATTTCTCCATTTCTTGATCTCATTTTCTCTAGTTCGTTTATTTTTTGGTTTTATATTGTTAATTTCTTTGTTTGTTTTGTTTATTGAATCGTTCAAACCTATATCTATATTAGGCTTAGATTAATAAATCTACTTTTAGTAAGTGCGTAGACATTGCTCCTCGTGGTTCGATAGTCCTCTTGCTACAACTTTTAGCTTTAATCTTGAGGCTTAGAGGTTAGAGCTTGAGATCAAACTTGAAAAGTTTAGAACGAAAATCTCTTGTTCATGCACTTAGTATTCTTATCACGGTTGTAGCTTCGAAGTCCACTTTAAGCATAAGATCTCGCGTCCTCAACAAGTACAAAATCTTGCGTCTTCTTTTAGCTTCAGAGTCCTCTTTTAGCATTGAATTTTATTTCATGAATAATTTCTTTTGATTTAGATTTGGTTTAACTCCGCATATTGGTGATCATTTGTATGATTTGCTTTTAGGTTAGACATTTTTCAGAATTTTCTTTTATATAATTGTTGTTTTGAAAATTGTTTTTTAAGACTCTTTAATAAGTTCATTTATGATAGTAATAATGTTAGCGTAACTCATTATATATCATAAAATAATTATACAAATGACTTTGTTAGCATTTGAACGAGTTTGGACTGCGGGCCGACCTGCGGAGCCGCACAAAACACGCAGGACAAGTATGGACACTAATTTTCGAACCGTCGCCCGCAACAGTTCGGCCTGCATGAACAGCAAAAAATCTACCGCAGGTTAGACTACTTGGACGTTGACGGCTCAATTTGACATCAGTTAAGAATGGAAAACCGATATTGGTAAAATAAAAAAAAAACCGATATTTGGCAATTTGCCGTTATACTCTTTAACCGGATCGGTTTGGTTTAACAGAGCCAAGTTAGGCCCATATATAGTAATTATTTTGAGCCCAATTCAGTAGATCATGTATGGGATTCTCGATTTGAAACTGAAGTGTTTCAATACAAGAGGTCCAAGGACAGTCTAGTTTGAGAGCATGCAAGAAAATCATAAGCTGATTTTGTGTGAAGATTATAACCAATGTTCACAAGAAAACTAAAGAACATTTGTTATAATTTTTTTTAAAAAAAAAAAGATTATAACTAAAGAACATTTGTTATAATCTTTTTTTTTTTTTTTAAAGATTATAACAAATGTTCTTTAGTTTTCTTGTGATCTAAGTAATCTTGTTAGAAGATTTTTTGTTTGTGATTTGTTAATATATGTATGTTGTTCGTATCAATTTTGAATATCGAAACAATCAAATCGGTTGTTATATAAGTCATTTATCATACAATAATTTTGTAGAAAACGACTTATTTGTATATGAATACTTCAAATTTTTTAATACACATGTTTCGTAAGTTAGAATATGTTATGTTTTGGTCTGGCATTTCTTGTTTCTTATTGGCCATTCAAGTATGAGTTTTCAGTGCATAAAATTTAGTTCCGTTCCAGTATTTTTAAAATTGGGGTCAAGTTCGGTTAGGGTATATTCGGGTTTGGATCGGGTTTAGTAATTCAAGGAAAATCCAAGAATGCCCCTAAATTATTTCAAATTTGGTTCTAGTATTTTGGGCTTTTTGGGTTCATGTTCAGAAATTCTAATTTTTTGAGGTTTTTCCTAGTTTTTTTTCGAATTAATTTGTTTTTTTTTAATTTCGGGTTTGAGCTTTTCGATTATTTTAAGTTTCGAGTTCAATTTTAGGTTCATAATTATAGAATCGTAGGTTATTCCGAATTTCAAGATTGGGTTTAATTATGGGATTTTCGGGTTTCTCGAGTACCCAAACGGGTGCGGTTCAGTTCGGATAATATCTAAGATTTGAAACACCATGAAACAGAATCCGTTGGGGTATTTTTTTCTAGTTTACCAATTTTTATTTAGTTTTTAAGGACTATTTCAATTTTTATTTATTTAGGAGAAATTATAAATTATAGTTTCTTTTGTATTTTATATAAATTATTTTTTTTTATAAATTTTATAAGTTATTTTAATTTTTTTTTATCATTTTATGATATTTTGGATTCTATAACAAATTTTATTTTGAAAATATTAATATTTTCATATAGCTATTTATAAAAATTTATTGTTTTATGTTATATTTGAAAATAAATACATACTTTAAATTTTTAGTGAAACTGATAATTTTCGTTTTTAATTAAATACGCTATATCTTAACCAAATATAACAATGTGTATATTTTGAGATAAAAATAATAGAATATTTTAATAAATTAAATATCATAATCTAAACGGAATAGCAAATTATATCAATCACATATGGATTTAAAGGTTATTTTTAAAAAGTATTAATAATATAGATATTTACACGCATATTAACTACTAAGCAAGGTGGCGAAAAAAATAAATGATCAAACAATGAAAATGAAAAACGAATTAAAGAACCCAAAAAAAGATTAGTTCGTTGGAGTTGACAACAAACAAAGGATTTGTCTTTAACAAAAAACAAACAAACAAAGGATTTGTAGTTGGAAAATAACAAAGAATCTTTGTTTTTGTCCAACTGTTTGTGAGGAAACAGACAAAATACTAATAATCATTATACAAAAGGGAAATTCTAAAAAGGATAATTAGGTGTATTATAGAAAAATGTGATTTAATAAAGTGACAATTTTTTTCCAGAAAAATTACACCTCAAACATTTTTCCAACTTGGATTGAAGGTATTTTAATTATTTCTACTGTTTATTTTATTTTTTTTGCCCATCTTTTTGTCATGATTACTTTATGAAATAACAATATATTTTTGTTATTAGTCAAATTCACCGAATATAAAATTCTATTATCCAAAATAAAAGCATATCTTGCATAAAAGTCAATTTATCGAAACTAACTATTTGACCAACATCAATAGATTTTTTTTGTTCACAATAATTCCATTTGACATGGACTATTTGATAAAAACAAGCTAAGAATGAGCTTAGCAAATCTATCAGCTTTCTCATACTCACTTTGAGGGATTGTCGTAAAAACTACTTTTAAAGATACAGTAGAATACTTGACGACATTGGCGAAAATGCCGTACAACTCCGAGAATTGTGATTGATTATTTATAGCATTCATGCGATGTCCGTAGTGCTTCTATCCTCTTTCCACGCTGCATCCGATTTACACACTATCTCCACATTTTGTTGTCTCGCTTCATTTTGTTGTGATCCTTGTCGCGGTTTAATGAAGTTTTCTTGTGCTAGATGCCACTCTCGAACAGCTTCGATGGCTTTGATAAGGGCCTCTTCTACCCTTTGAAATTTATTTTGGAATAACCGAGAGTTCCTTGCAGTCCATAAAGACTAAAGGATCCATAGCGCAAAAGGACTGGAGCTGATTCCTGCAGGCGGTAGACAAACTCTGTTCTTCACCGCCGGCCAAAAGTCTTCAAACCCAGTAAACTCTGACGTGATCACTTCCTTGTGGGAAGAAGCCAACCTCCAAACTTGTATTGCTAATTCACAATGATGCAATAACTGTGTTAGCGACTCATGTCCTCACACCTAATGCACTTAGCGTCGGTAATAATTCCTCTTTGGCTCACGTTTTATCTAAATTGTAAAGCACCATGGAAAATTTTCCAAATGAAGATTTTAATTTTAGGTGTAATACGGAGCTGCCAGATATCAAGGATCCACTTAGGATCTTGTGAAGAAACATATTCTTCGATCCTCAAAGCCTCTCTTGCTACATAGTATCCCGACTTCGTTGAGTAGTCTCCACTTTAGTCTTTACCCACACCCGCTTATCTAGTGCACTTGTTTTGCTAGTGTGAAAGCTGAGTATTCCTGGTGCACTATGAGGGAGCAGTTGTTGCACCGTAGACTCATCCCATCCAATGCCATCTCGTGCAAACAACTCGACTACAAGTGAATTGTAGCTATCTCTCGAGGTTGTGTCATGCCATATTTTTGTTGATTTCCCATCACCAATTGCCCAACCAAGATGCTTAATAAGTAGCTCTTTCCCAATCATCACTACCCGCCATCCATGTGAACTAGACAAAGTCTGCTTGCTTTCTAAAAAAGCTTTTTATCATGGTATTTGTCTTTATAAATTCTTGCAAGTAAACACTGGAGGTTCCTTAGGATCCCCCATCTCAACTTGGATAACAAGGCGTCATTAAAAGCTGAATATCATCGAATTCCAAACCTCCATCCTTCAATGACTTAGTGAGCTTTGACCAAGCAACGCAAGCAATTTTCTTTTTTCCTTGTTTTGAATCCCATCAAAACCGATTGAGCTTGGATTGGATCTGTTTGTAAAGAGACAAAAGTAATTTGAAACACGATATAACTTATGTGGGAATGGTAGATTATACACTCTTGAGCATTGCCATCTTACCCGCCGTAGAGAGGAACCGGGAAGACCAACTAATTGTTTTTTGGTGTATGCGGTCCACTATCGGTGTAAACAAATCTTTATTTTTTCGTCTGAAGAGTTCCGACAATCATAAATATTTCCCCACACCTCCTTTTTGACCAATTTGAAGTTGCTCCTTGACTCTTGCACGGATAATCGCTGGTGTCTTTCTGAGAAGGTGATTGAAGATTTGTTGGTGTTAATACATTGTCCTGAAGCAAGTTCATACTCTTTCAATATGTCTCGGATTGCCTTAACACTTTCCGGAGAGGTCTTTGAAAAAACATTGTGTCGTCACTCGACAAGAGTCGATTCAAGTCATGTATCTCCTCAACCATTTCTTTCTCAAATCTCACAAGAACCAATTCAATAAAGTCCCGCTCGAGCCGATTGTAGGCTTTTGACATGTCAGTCTCATCATCATTGAACAATGGTTATTTGCATTTGAATTATTTAGATAGTGTAACACCTCATGGGTGATAAGAACATTGTCTGAAATCGCTCTTCCAGGTACAAACGCGGATTGATTCTCGGATATTAGAGAAGCCAAAATCGGTTGGAGTCTTCTTGTTAGAAGCTTCGAGATGAGCTTATAATAGACATTGCAAAGGGAAATTGGTCTATAGTCAGCGACTTTCCTTGGGCCTTGAATCTTCAGTATAAGTCATATATGCGTCTCATTTATGTTATGTGGGAAGATACCGGTGTGAAAAAAGTCTTGTATATCCTCAACCATTTCTTTCCCAATCACCGTCCAATTAGATTGGAAGAAAATTACCGAGAAACCATTTGGTCTCGGGCTTTATCCGCATGGATTGAGAAAAAGGATTCTTTGATCTCGGTTGGGTGTGGCTCGAATCTAAGTTTTGAGTTTATTTCTTTCGTTATGAAAGGAGATAGAGCTGAGTTAATAATCCTTGCTCGGTCTCCTACTTGTGACGTAAAAAGATTACGAAAGTAATCGGTTATAACTCCTGTTATATGGTTCTCTCCATAGACCGCTTCACCACTTTCATCTTCAATAACCAAAACAGTATTTAAAGCTTTCCTCCCCTTGGTGAATGCATGGAAATAATTCGAGTTCCTATCTCCTAGTTTCAACCAATGTAAACGACTTGTTTGCCTCAAAAACTCCTCATCGGCCTCTTAAGCCACATTTAGTGCGTCCATTATCCGTTGTATATCTCCTTCCTCGGGTGGAGGACTTACCATTGCCTCATTTAATTTTTTTCTCCGTTTTTGTATGTCCTCCTTGCCTCGTAAGGCTGCTTTCTAATCCATTTCACTATGCTCCATGCACCCTTGCAATTTTTTTCCATCGAAATATTATGTGCTTCTCTCTACTCGGTTTCTATAGTGACATTCACCTCCAGATTTTTCTTTAGTTTTCTACCAAAACGGTAAATGCCTTTGCATTTCTTTCTTGAGACATCAAAATGGGTGATTGTCGGTTTGTGATTGGATTCTTCAAACCATAGGTACTCGCAACGACCATGCGTAAACTTCTCAAACCATGAGGGATTCCCTACCGCTTTATCAACCCGACACAATACATTATACTCATATCGCACTCCTCGCCAAGAGAGTGTGTCACCCGAGTGACATATATCATATGAATCATACTCCGACAAAAATGTTCTTAAGTCTAATATTGTGCCTTCTCCTCTTTTCGGTCCCCCTTGTTTTTCTTTGTTGCTAAGGATATCATTGAAATCACTGGACAAGAACCATGGTTCAATTCTAACTTCCGCTATCTCCGCTAGTTTAGTCCTTAATTGCTTTCGTTTTACTCGGTCAGTGTCTCCGTAGATAAAAGAAGCAAATAGATTCTATTTTCACACAAAACATGAGTATTAATGAGGTTCTCGCTAACCGAAATTATCTCAACATTGACCATACTTTTCCAAAATAAAATTAAGCCTCCACCACCCAATTGTGTGGGGATACAATTACATTATCATCAAAGCCTAAGCCTTTCAACTTTTTGGTAACAAAATCGTCGGTATTCTTTGCTTCCGAGAGTAATCAAATATCTGGAGCTCGCAATTCGAAAATCTCCTCTAGTCGCTAAAATGTCGAGGGATTCCCTAACCCTTAATAGTTATAACAAGCAATCTTTAAAGAAGAGGATGAGATGGATCCCGAAAATTAATCCCTCTCGAAACCGTCGATGATATGGTCAACAATCTTGTTGGATTCTGCCTATGCTGAGCATCTCTTCCATGTGACTGCTCACTTGTTTGTTGACTTTAATAACATTCTCTAGTAGTTCCATTAATTAACTTTCGTTGGGGTGATTGACTCACTGGTCCGATCCTACGCTTCCTAGAGCTCGAGCATGCATAAGTGTTTGGGCTGATATGTACTTTTCGTTTAACAGGTGGCCTTTCTACTTTCCTATTTCCAGCCTGGCCCTTGGTATTACCGTTGATGATCAATCCTCAGCTGGTGGTCTTAGTCACAGAATTGCTGGTATGTGCTATGTGCTCTGTTGTTGCTGCTGCAAAGTCTCTACAGTTTGTGCGTTGGCGCTAAGTGAGACTCGGACCATCTGCTCTGTAGTTTCCTCAAACTGCCCCCGCTTCTGCTTGTCTAATCCTTTGATGTCTTGTAGCACTTTTCAACATAGGTCACATATTGTACCATTACATCACACAATTCTCCTATGGCCTCCTTAACAATTTCCCGAAAGATCTATGGTGGAGGTAGATGTAAGATTTCATCTCTTATTAAGGCTGGTTTTTGAGAATTAGATGAATTTTTCATTTCCCCCATCTGATGGCTTGCGTTTACAGTGGGTGGGGTCAGGTTGCCTTCAGCTCTACTTGCTTTTTGGGCCAGAGTCTGTGGCTCTGTTATTGCTCTTGTCGTGGGTTTCCTCTGTTTGCTTAGAAGGGCCTTGACTAGCTTTAGGCAGCCACCGTTTAGAATAAGAGCATCTATGTCTACTGTAATGAGAGGTCTGGGAATTACTCATTAGCACTATGGGTTCCTTTCTCGACCGGTCTTCGGATCGATAATCCCTGTTTTATCGCTATGGTGCTATGATTGCATCAGTTTCCTTCGAGTGTCGATTGTCCTGGATCTCACGGCGGGACTCTGATGCTTCCTCCGGACCTATTCCACTAGGTTTTGTGATGATTCAATGACCTATAGCGCTTCTCATCTCTATTTCCTAGTGGTTAAAATTCAGATATTGCCCTCCCTCAGACCTTATATGTTCGATATTCCTTTCAACAACTTCTTTCTCTTTTGACTCTGAAAAATCTTCCACTTCGTGGGAGAGATGGTAGCACCGTTTACAAAATCGCCCCAATTTCTCATAGATAAAACGGACTCTAACCTCTTCTCCATTAAAGAACTCAACTGTGAAAGTCAACATCAGAGTCTTGAGTCCATTTATTTGGACCCTCATCCTAGCCTCCTTAGGTTTAATCTCCACCTTCTCCACGAAATCAATATCCTCTTTGAGGGATTGAATGATTTCCTTTGTCCTTACATGAACTGTGACGTCTTGGACTCGTATTCAAAACAATATCAATGAAGGGAAACTTCCACAAAGAGTTGGTTACCAGCGTTGTAGAATAACCATCCATTTTTCAAAATGATATGGTCGATTATCAAGGACTGCTTGTGAGGACACTTTTCACAAGCAAATTGGAACTGGAAGCGGCCATGGCCTAAGGCAACTATGGCTGGTTGTGAGGACACTTTCCAATGGTTCGACAAGAAGCCTATAAGTGACCATACACGCTGGATACATGGATTTGTGAGTCTCCCAACAAGAGTGGATGAGTATTATTTAATGATTTTTTCGTTATTCGGGAGCTCAACTCTAACTCTAGCTGTCCTTGGCGGAGATTGTGTAGAGGCGGGAGTGGCTATACCCTTGCCTTTTTCTGCTATTGTGTATCGGTGACTCATTGTCGCCGTAATGACCCAGTTAGTTCAGTTTAAAGCTCCAGTTATACGAATATCAGTCCCTCTAGACTGTAGAGTTCTCTCTTTTGAATGTTACATAGGAGGATGCTTAAAGCTAGCGATTATTTTCTCGTTTTTCAGCTGGGATTCCTTGCCTCCATCATACCCTTAGGTTAATCGTCCTCTTCTTCTCAGCTTTAGCAGGTTCTCAGTATGAGAATCAATATATCGGAGGAAAGATTGTAAAATTGGAGGCCAAAGTAGCCGGAAAATTCAAGAATTTTTTAAAAGTTGGGCTCTCGAGATAGTGTGTGCGGTGGATGCAGGCATGACCTTGAGTATAAGTCAGGTAAGCCATCGATTAGGGCTACTGACATTTTAAAAACAATTTTAGGGTCACAAAAGAAAATTTCTTATGATATTAGTTATATATGTAGAGCTACCAAAATTCATTTCACTAAAGAGATACTATTTAGAAATGTTTAGCATGTTTTAAAATGTATATGCAATTGATATTCTTAAAATTTCAAATAATATATTTAGAAAATGATCACTAATATATAATTTTCAATTAAGCCATTACTTTGGTTAGACTCACCCCGGGTGAATGCACATCTAGAAGTCGATGATTGTGACGAAGCTACTCTGCCTCTAGTTACCTCGGACTTTGTACATGGGAGTAAACTTCTCTCTTTTCCTAGCATCATTAGATTAACTATAATTTTGTGAAACATTTAATTAACTTCACGATCTTATTACTACCAAGCTTAAGTAACTTTTCAAACCATATGGTTTAAGCATATAAGCGTTCCAATGTCTAATAAAATTTGTTGATCGATGGAAACTGCGGAATTGAATTATTTCTTCTTCTCAAAAATTGAGATTATTAAGTTGTGGGGTTGGAGACAAAAGATGGAAACAGCAAACAATGGATGCGATTGAGCATTTTGGTCCCCTTTAAGATTTGGATACGTCGTTTTACATTCAAGTGGTGACATATGTATTTATCTATATATTTGGAAAATATTATAAATTATACACTTAAGCAAACCACAAATGTAACTCCGAATTTAGCTGATCATAGATATTTAACATTTTGCATTGAATGAAAAATGATAGACATCCATATATGATATAGCTATATTTCAGAAAACCAATATAACAATAAATTATGATGCCAGACAAAAATATATTTTATGATTTGTTCAACCCTTTTGATTTAGACACAGCATGTACGTAACACTATCTCGTATTCACATTAGTTCCCTTTATGAAAGAATCAAATCAGTCACACCTTCAATCATGTAATTCACGAAAATATCATTTAAAATTGAATTGAGCCGTCTAAACATGTGATCTTCTACAATATATGCGCATGATAGTCTTATCACACGTGAAATTTACAATCACTAGTGCGTAGAAAGTATTAAAGTACAAGTTAATCCTATCATGCATGTAGTCATGTAGATGTGAAGTTTGATATATGTAGAGCCTTATTCTAAGATATTCCAAGACAATTTAACATAACCATCCCCTCAATCGAATTTATAATTTCAATTTTCTATAAAAATGAATAACTAACAACAAAATAGTATATATATATATATATATATATATATATATTCATTTACTTTCGTAGATAATTGGATCTGTTAGTTTGAATCTAACATGTCTACGAGAAACAGACAAACAATAAAATTTATATATGTGGAGAAATACTATTCTACCCGTGTGAAAATTTAAAAGGAGAGAGTGGAATAATGAGTTCATATTTGGACATCACTACACTAGCCAACAACGTGGAACAATAAAGGAAAGCTTCATTTCCCTCGATGAAAAGTAAGTGTTTCTAATATATGGCCACACATTCTGCTTTTTTGTTTATAAAAAATACTATCACATAATTGGTTTACGAGTTGCGATCCCCCACAACTTCTCTTCACCACTTTGATCTAATTGGTGTGAAAATCTTAAGAAAAACTTCAAACTTTGTATTTTTTTTTTTTTTTTTTTTTTTTTTTTTTTAAAATTAAAATTTTTTTTTTTTTTTTTTTTTTTTTTTTTTTT